>OY731403.1:90986983-91085601 GCA_963425845.1 Sphenostylis stenocarpa | reverse complement strand
TGTCCTAAAATTAATAATGAAAAAAAATTTGATCAAATAGATTTAAATTAATTAAAATCTAATTATTGGCCCAATGAAGCCTAATTAATAAAAATTCACTAATAATAGAAAGTTAAGCCCAAAATACTAATTAAAATAAGTTCGGAAAGGGAAGAAAATACGGGAATATAAGGACTCATCACCCCCCATCGAGTCGGTAGTTACGACTTACTGATCCGGCTTGAGCGTAGATCAGGCGCACTTGCGTGCGCAGATTGATAGGTATAAACCCCCTATCATGCTGGTACAGTCCGTTGTGTGGGACTGGTGGTGGTGGCGGCTTACTGCTTGGGTGGCTCATGCGCCCGCTGTTGAGATGTGTTCTCTTGTCTTTGATTTGGTGGTCCGGTCTGTGTCGGGGGTTTTGTTGTGTTCATCCAGCCTCGTTGGTTGCTGGGGATGTCCTTGTTTTTTATCTTTTGATGGTGATCACCCAACTCTTGCTGGTTGGTCGGGTGGGCTTTGTTTGTGTTCGACTCTTGCCTGGTTTGTCGAAGTTTTGTTGGTCAAGGTGGTTGACTTTGTTTCAATCCTGCCTTTTTCGCGGTTTTATCTCTTTTTTCTCGCGATTTTGGATTTTGGATTTTTTCTTGAGCGTAAGTCTTTTTACTCTTTATTTTCTTTTGATTATGCTGACTTTTGGAAGGGATAATAAGAAGATGCATGAAATAAAATTTTATTTATGAAATATTTTATTACAGCAGTCCTATTCTGTAAGTGCTATCCCTAAGACTATGGGCTCTCATCTGGAGACGATCCGTAGGAGGGGAATTGCTGGTACATATGCCTCCGAAACTCTGCTTGGTCCCGGACTTCATCGCGGTACTCTTGCTAGAATGTTGCCCAGTCTTGCCTCATCCCCTCCTGATACTGGTATATCGTCTCCAGTCTGGTGTCAAAGGCTTCTTGTCTTAGGGACCTCTATTCTTTCCTTACAGACATCTGCTCGAATTGCTGGCGCAGATCGTAGATGTTGCGGTTTACGCCAGCAAAGTTGTCTGTGTACTGTTGCTGATGCTGATGCTGCTGTTGTGGCTGTTGGAAATCGGGAGGTGTCGGGAGATTGTGTATTGCCACGATGTCCTGGAGGTCCAAGGCGAAATCTAGCGATGGGTGGAGGACCAGTTGGGTTCCGCGGCGCATTAGCATCCCCATGTTGACCAGTATCGACCCGTTGATGGACTCGGGCCGTTGGCTGGAGGCCAATTCTTCCCGGCCACTGCACCCCCATTTTTCTGCCAGGGGGGTGATGAGGGGGGCCATGAGGACAACTCCCACCAGCCTGCTCCCAAAGTCCTTGAGGGCCTTCAGGAAGAAGTAGCTAGGGTTGCATCGACGCCTCTGGCACATGCAGTAAAGGACGAAGAGGTCGGGGAGTGTTACCTTTCCCTTACTCTCCTTCCTGCCATGGATGGTCCCTGCCAGCAGCTTGTGGCAAATGCGGAGGGCCGGGGGGAGTGTTGAGCCCTTCATCAGCGTGGGCAAGGTGGGTGCCCTGATGAGCTCCTCCCACATCTCGCCGGCGGTGAGGTTGGTGGGGCGTGCGCAGATGGCCTCCTGGTATTCCCGGGTCAGCACGTCTTCGGGCTGGACGAATCCAATGGACACGTTGAATTCGTCCAGGGTGGTGGTCCGATACATCCCACCCATAAAGTATGTCACCATCTTCGTCGATGACAGGCCTGGGATCATGGCGGGAGTTTTGGCGTAGGAGATGGAGGTCAGGAACTCCATCACTGCTTGAGGGTACACATGGGTGGGGGGAGACTACAGGAGGAAGCCCCATCCAATGTTGTCGATGTTGGCCCGGACATTGTCCTCCCATCCAAATTCGGCGAGGATGCCAAAGTCTAGCTTGAGCATGGGGTGCCATGCGTACCCCCTGATGTGCTCTAGGCGAGCCTAGTGTAGCAGTGAGAGCCGTGTGGGGTCTTGAGGAGCAGGTGTTGAGGAACTGCTAGGGCCAGCAGGTCCTCTTCTCTTCCTTGACTGACTTCCACGGAACATTTTGTCGAAAAGGTGCTTGGAAGTGAGAGATCAGAGAGTTGGAGTGCAGAGGATTTGTGGAGAGCCTCAAGACCCCTCCCCTATTTATAGGGGAAAAATTCAATCCGGGACCGCCGTCTGGGAAGTCAAGACAACGGTCTTGGTTTTGTGCAAGTCGAGACGGCCGTCTGGGAAGTTGAGAAGGCGGTCTCGACTTTGGCCTTAAATGAGATGGCCGTCTTGCCAAGTGGGACGGCGGTCTCATTTTTAGCTAAGTCGAGACGACAGTCCCATTTTGTTGGAGACCGAGATGGCGGTCTGGGAATTCTAGACGACCGTCTTGAATTACGGGGTTTTGTTTTATGTTAAAAGCAAATAGGACCTGGTTCAAAAACATTTTATGCATGCAATGTTTTTATGTTTGATGTCCTATAATGCCTATTTCAATTACTTTTTCAGAAGGATTTATCTGACGTGTCTTGTAGCGCCGGATGTCCTCTGATCTGCGTTTTTGTGTTTGGTTGTACCATGTCGGACTTCTTATGACCGAAGGGTAGCTTGTTTTTCTTTTTTACTTTCCTCTCTTTCTTGTAGAGCACTCTTTGTCATGTAATGTCCCTTTTTCTCCACTCTAGGGGTTTCAATCCTCTTGTTGACTATACGCCTCCATATTCGCAAATTAATTATTAAAATATTGTTGTGAGGGTCAAGAGAAAAGAAATAAAGAGGTAAATTCAATGGCTTGTGTGTTTAGAAGGTTTGTTTTATTTAGAAAGAGGTTTTGTAAGAACGGCTGGCCAGGGTTAGGCTTAGGTGTTTAAGCTAGTTTAAACAATGTTTTGTTCATGGCATGGCGTCTTATTCTATGGCGCTTGCTATGACTGATTGACTTCCCTAGTCTGCCCTTTGGGTTTTCAGCTTAGGATGTTATGTTTTGTTTTGTCCTAACTTTTGTCTAGGTTTCTTTTTTCTTGCTTTGGAAACCTAGCGGACTTTATTTTGTAACCCTAATTTTTGCCTAGGCTACCGTTTATGGTTGTTCAGGTTTCCTAGCGGGTTTACCCTAACTTTTGCGTAGCCCCCTTTGTGGGTTTCCTACCGAGTATCTTGCCCTCTCTTTTTGGCCTTTAGCTTTTATGGGCTTCTTTTGATTTTTGTTTTCTTTTTGCATAGCATTGGCGAAACACGACTTTATTTATGACGAGGTAAAACTTTATTTTGTGTTTCTAGTCAATCAGTGGTGATGAGTGGTTTGATTATTTTGACGATGGCGCATTTTGACGCATTTTTGAAATGTTTGTTTAAACATGGTTATTAATGAGGTTTAGATATGAATAGTAGGAAGAGAAGCAGATAATAAGAATGACATTCTTTGTAATTAATAGGGAAATATGTGCCCTACAATACTCAGGGGTCGGGCTAGCCCTGAGGAGTAATCTCTAATAGTCATTGGATTTACAAACCCTAAGAATCAGAAGGAGAACACCTAATGACTAAAGTCACTTTTGACGCTTGAACTCCTCTATTTGAGAAAATCTGATTCAAGGTGTGGAGGGGAGACTTCCCTTTTCTCCATGCAGCTTGATCCTTTGTAGGGTCATGCCCTAGGCCATGCTTTAAAGGATTGTCTTTAAAATCTGGTGGCTCCCTTAATCCTTGAGAGTTTCTAATGAGCCCTTGGTTTGGGCGGCATCCATATTTCCTCATCATGTGGGTCACCTTCATATTGTTGGGGAAGTCTTTTCATATTGGCAAAAGATATTTCAAAGGTCCTTTTCAGTCGCATCCATTCAAGGTAGGGCAAACGACTTACTAATCCGAATGTCGTTTTTAGCTCACACCGTGACCAGCTTGTCGCCTACCGTGAGTTTGTCTCTTTGGTGGAGCGTTGAAAGAATTGCCCTAGTGTTGTGAATCCAAAGTCTATTCAATTTCCTCTTTGGACTATGTTTTTCTTTGGTCTTTTTATTTTTCCTTTATTCTTGGGAGCATTGTCTCGTAGCTCCTCAGGGGAGTAAATTCTTCTACTTCTAATTCTGCCCCCAATGTCGGCTATGCTGGAGATATCCTTGTTAATGGGCGATATTTTTACGTATCTCCATGGTACAACTTTTTTTTTACGTGGGAGGCATGAACAAACGCGATGACGTCCTTGCCCCCTCTCCTTTATTTACTCAGATGACCAACGGTTGAGGCTTATTATCCTCCTTAGGCGGATCAACCGTTAGGAAAAACTTGATGACAAAATGTTTGCTCTTCATCTTATTCCGATTCATGAAAAGCACATCAATTAATCCTTTCTTTTTATTATCTTATTATTATTAAAGTGAGAATGAATGCAATTTATGAATATAATAGACACTTGAAGAGATGATGAAAACAAACAATTTTATTTATTTCATCCAGACAGTGTACATTCCTCAATGCAATGTTTCAAAGCACATTTTAAAAGCGAAAAGCCTAAAGGAACCCATAGGTTGGTTAAAATTTGTATGTATTTCCTTTTTGACTTCCCGTGTATGGCATGCGAATGCCCTATCCTCTTCACATGGTATTGAGGAATGTCCACTTTCTTCAACCGCCTACTACTAGATGATGTTATGAGGATGAAGTTTGGTGGATGCATGTATGCAAGTGTTTGTTTTTTCCTAAACATTATCATGTTTTATTTTCTAACATGATGTATGATAGTGTTTGGGATTTTGTGTTTTTTTTTGTATGCGGATGAGGGCATGAAGAATACCAGCCGCTTTCTAGAATGCAAAAAGATTTTTATTGTTTAAAATGAATGATTTATGAGATGGATATTCCTTAGAATGAATGTATTTATGCATGCACCAATACAAAAGGGCGGTAGATGTTCAAAGTGGCATAACTTTTGACTGAGATCTCCGATTTGGACGCACAACATATCAAAACGAAAGGAAAAAGGTGAGGAATCAGGTTACAAATACCCGAAGGGTATTTGGCCCAGTAATTTTCCCAAAATACGCTTCGAAGACCCATTTTTTAGGGATCTATTAAAATGATGCGTATGCATACTTTCCTTATGCATTTATTTTTTTCTCTTGGTTTTTCCACTTATGACATGATGCAATATGAATGATACGACTTTGTCAAAATTATTTTTATAAATGTTTTGATTTTGTTATTATTATTTTATTTATTTTGGATTTATTTTTTTAGCCTTTTATCTCTTCTATCGGATTGCGTGGCTACTTAGCTTACAAAGAACCCGAAACCAGGCTAGCTAAAAGGCAGGCTGTCCGAGGTAAAATGGTTTTATTGGCGAAAGAATAATATTAGCGTCCCTTATCTCTTCTGTCGGACTGCGTGGCTACTTAGCTTACAAAGAACCTGAAATCAGGCTAGCTAAAAGGCAGACTATCCGAGATAAGGGTGTTTATTGTAAAATTTTGTTTTTATCTGTTGTTTGGTTATGCTATGCAATCAAATGCAACAAACAAATGCACATTCAATTCATTCATCCGCGAATAGGCGAGAAGTCGTTTTAATCACGAGGTAGGGTTTTCCTGCAGAAAAGTGCATTGGCAAGGGTAGGTTCTAACTGTTCTCACCAAGGCTTAGGCCCCCAAGGTGCCCCCATTATAGGGTCCCCACTCTCCAGCCTTCCGACCATGCTTAGCACTAAGGCCATAGTCAGTCTTTGTGCCAAAAGAGGAAGGTTATCACCTTGAGTGGTGGTTTTCGATCACACTGGTGGGCACAAGGCCATCACTACAGCGAACCGTACCTGCCACCCACTCCCTATGGATTTCTCACTTGCCCCCGGGTATAGAGGGAATTGTTGTGTGCAAGGGTTTGTGTAAATTTTGTATTTCAAACAATTGCTTAAATATAAACAAACAACAGTTATTAAAGTCAAGCATTAAAACATGTTATAATACAAGGTAGGGTAAAAGCGTAATTTTTAAGTCTTTTATTTATCAAAATAGTCCATCACTAAATGGGATCAACTCTCTAGCTTCCCTAGTGGAGTCGCCATCTGTCGCCGCCATCAAAACGAGGCGGTCGGACCGACACGATGGTTCCGACTTTCCGTTTTTCGCATTTTTATTGGTGTGGTTACATCGCCTTTAGGTTGTCCGATAACCGGGCTGAACCTAGGGGCGAGGTTTTTGAAAAGGAGTTCTTGGATTGTCCGATAACCGGGCTAAACCAAGAACTAGTTTTTGAAGGGTTCTTTTGGAGTCGCCACCGATGTTTTTACTGGAAACCTCGGAAAAGGAGTAAAAAGGCGTTGGTTTTCGAAAAACTAACTTTGGTCATTAGAACCAGAGTTGGGTAAGGGAGTTAGTTACTTGTAAGGGAAGTGTTAGTTCCCTTACGACGCCCCTTTCGGGTTCCCTATGATGGGCTAGCTACTTTGGATAAATAAATAAACCGGTGAAAAATACACTTTTACCCTTTATTTTGAGGAATTTAAAATTATGACTACATGACCCTAGTTTCTATTGCATAATTAAAATTAAAGCAGTAAAGTAGAGAGAGAGAGTATAGAAACCTCCGAAGCAATCTTTTTATTAATTCTTTGCAATTAGGGTGCTTTTTGGCAGCCCTTCACTCTTTACAGCGCCGGAATCTCTCGAAAACACTATAAAACACTCTAGAAAGCTCTCAGAAACTCCAAAAATGCTTCGGAGGGGTTCTAGAAAGAGAATTTGAAGAAATATCTAGAGAGAGAATGGAAGAACTGTGTGAAATGAAGGTGAAAACGCGGCTATTTATAGGGATTCGCGCCTGTTAGGTCGAGACAGCCGTCTCGTTTGACAAGGTCGAGACGACCATCTCGCCAAACGAGACGGCGGTCTCTCCATTTGCGCAAGGCGAGACGGCCGTCTCGAATCCGAGATGGCGGTCTCAACCTTAAAAGGAGAAAATCCTTATTTTTGAGCCAAAAATCCCTCCTATCCTAGTATGGGGCCTAATAGTCTCTCCTAGTGGCTTCTTAGGCTTCATCCATCTTCGAATAGAAGGTCTTCTGATCTTTATTATGAGGTCGGGCAAGATTAGGGGTCTACATTCATGAGTACGGACCCCCATCTGGTCTGAGTCCCCTTTTGTAAGACTCGCCCACAGGATGTTCCCTTTGATCCTGTGGTTGATGAGTACAGAGCCCCATTTGGTCTGAGTCCCCTTTTGTAAGACTCGTCCTCAGGATGCTCATTTGATGCGGTAGCTGACCCTGTGGTTGATGAGTACAAACCCTTATCTAGTCTGCGTCTCCTTTTGTAAGACTCGTCCTCAGGATACTACTTTGATGCAGTAGATGACCCTATGGTTGATGAGTACAAACCTCCATCTGGTTTGAGTCTCCTTTTGTAAGACTCGTCCTCAGGATGCTCCTTTGATGTGGTAGCTGACCCTGTGGTTGATGAGTACAGACCCTTATCTGGTCTGAGTCTCCTTTTGTAAGACTCGTCCTCTGGATACTCCTTTGATGCAGTAGCTGACCCTATGGTTGATGAGTACAAACCTCCATCTGGTCTGAGTCTCCTTTTGTAAGACTCATCCTCAAGATGCTCCTTTGATGTGGTAGCTGACCCTGTGGTTGATGAGTACAAACCCCCATTTGGTTTGGGTCCCCTTTTGTAAGACTTGCCCACAGCATGTTCCCTTTGATCCTGTGGTTGATGAGTACAGACCCCCATCTGGTCTAAGTCCCCTTTTGTAAGACTTGTTGATGAGTCATTATATTTCCATATTTTCTTCCTTTTCTGAACTTATTTCAATTAGTGTTTTGGGCTTAACTTTCTATTATTAGTGAATTTTTACTAATGGGCTTCATTGGACCAATAATTCAGATTTTAATTAATTTGAATCTATTTGATCTAATTTTTGCTCATTATTAATTTTAGGACAGTTAAAGCAATTTTGGGCCTAGAAGATTGGGCTAGATGCCATATTACAGTTTAAACCCTGATAAGCCCTTAAAATATTTGAATTTAAACCAAGATAAGCCCTTAAAAATTTTGCTCATTATTTGCTTGACCTTGATAAGCCCTTAAAAATCTTTGAATTTAAACCAAGAAGAGTTTTTTGAATGTGATTGTACGGATGGAAGTTGTGTCATCTATAAGAAGATTAGCGATGAATCTTTTGTAGGAGCGTAGACAACTACTAAAGCAAGTGAAGAAAGTACACCACAATAGCAACTGGAGGAGTTAGATCTGAAACCACTTCCATTCCATCCAAAGTATACTTATTTAAAATTATCTAGTGATCACCTGTGATCATATCTAGTGATCACCTCCCTAATCAAGAAAAAAGAGAGGTGACCAAGCTATTGAAGGTTGACATCATATGTCCCATCTCAGACAATACTTGGGTATCTACTGTCCAAGTTGTTCCAAAAAGGAGTGAGATAATTGATATGCGGAAGGATCACTTTCCCCTTTCATTCATAAATCAAACAATTGAGATATTGACATGTTTTTACCAGAGAATCATTCGAGACTTCAAGAAGGTGACATTGCCTCTTTCTAGCTTAATGCAGAAAAAACTTTGTTTGTTTTAGCTGAACAAAGTTGCTACTTGATGACCTCAACACCTGTACAATCTGAGGAGATAGATCCAAGACCCACCATGATCAGGGAGTTCTTCTTCCCCCTTCCACTCTTTTATCTTGCTTGTCCTATTTGTGTAGTGGATATGATTGTGTTTACATTGAGGACAATGTCTAATTTAAGTGTGGGATAGGAGATGTAGGATCGTAGGTTTTTATTCTATGTTTTTTGTACAATTTTGCATATTTTTAATGCACACGATGTCATATTATTAGTGACATTCTTAATGCATTTAAGTGCTTGTTTTCTATTATTAGTGAATTTTTACTAATTGGGCTTCATTGATTAATTTGAATCTATTTGATCTAATTTTTGCTCATTATTAATTTTAGGACAGTTAAAAAAATTTTGGGCCTAGAAGATTGGGCCAGATGTCATATTAGAGTTTAAAACAATTTTGGACTTGGAAAATTGGGTCAAATGACATATTTTATTCTATACGAGTACTAACACTGGTTCACTATTTTATTTATCATTTTTTCTACATATCTCCAAAAATCATGATTCTAGAAGCATTATAAATTAGACACATTCAAATTTTCATAGGATCTAAAACCATTCAATTCGGAGCTAAATTGGAATTTACATAAATTATCTAAAACGGGTCAAGCACACCAGGCCGACCCAATGGACATGTTTCAGTAATTTAAGTCTCCTAAGTTCATTAGACCTCTAAAAATAGTAGAAATGGTGGCATTTGAAAGCTAACTCAAAAGTATTTTAAAGGATACTAGAATCGATTAATTTGGATAAATATTGAAAATACTACATGTGTTTGAAATTGATGGACCTGCACTAAAGCCAACTTATGATGTGTTTTGTGGATCAGTTAGGCCCAAACCTAGATTAAGATTAGGGTTAGGGTTATTTATATAAGAGAGGCACATCATGCATCACACATCACACATCACACAAGGACCATGCAGCCACCACACAACCGCCTTTCATCTTCTGCAAAGTGTATTCAAGTTTTTTACTCTTCTGTCATTATTCTTGTTTCAATTTTAATTATGTCTTTTCTCTTGCATTTTCGATTTTCCATGGATAACTAAATATTTATATTGATTTTCTGAGGAGAATGCAAGTAGATATTTGAGATTTTGTTCTTCAATTTCATTTCGTTTATTCTCTTAACTCTTCATCTTCTAATCTCAGTGTTGAATTATTATCTATTTATGCTTAATAAACTGAAACTAATATCACAGTTTTCTTAATTCTTTGTTAGATATGAGATTATTTGATGTATGCAATGCTTAATTGTATAAGGATAATTTGGGATTAATCTTCGCTTAGTTGGTTAATTTCATGTTGAAATAAGCATTAAGGAAAATTTGGGATTAATCTTCGCTTAGTTGGTTAATTTCATATTGAAATAAGGGTTAAAGCTAATTTGGGATTAATCTTCGCTTAGTTGATTAATTTTGGATTGGAATATAATTTGGGATTTATCTTCGCTTAGTTGGTGAATTTAGAATTAATTTCTTAACCTAGGATAAGTCACACTGCATTGGAATAAGGAAATCAATTGCATTTTAATCTGTTTTTTTAATCCGCATTTTTATAATCTGCTTCGTCTAATATTTTAATTCTGAAAAACCCCCCCTTTTATTGTTGTTCTAATTTGAAAAATTGATAAGCTTTGATAGAAATTTGTGGTCTTTGGGAAACGACCTAGGAAAGCTTCTAGTACTACATTTATCTGTTTTAATTATTTGACCGAGTACGACATCGATCAAATTTGGGGTCATTGTTGGGGACCAAGATTTTTGTCTAGGTTTTCAATTTTTATTTTCTCGTTTTTGTTTTCGTTTCCTATTTTTATTTGCAGTTATTTAAATATTTTATTTGATTTGTAGCTATTTGAATATTTTATTTTATTTTCAGTTGAATATTTTATTTGATTTGCAGTTATTTGAATATTTTATTTTATTTTTAGTTATTTGAATATTTTATTTGATTTGCATTTATTTTCAGTTATTTGAATATTTTATTTGATATGCGGTTATTTTTAGTTATTTGAATATTTTATTTGATTTATAGTTATTTTTAGTTATTTGAATATTTTATTTGATTTGCAATTATTTGAATATTTTATTTGATTTGCAGTTATTTGATTTTCAGTTATTTGAATATTTTATTTGATTTGCAGTTATTTAAATATTTTATTTCATTTGTTGTTTAATTTAAAAATCTTACTTCTTTTAATGCTATTTTGATAACCCACTTGGTAGGTTCCTTTCAAAACTTTTTTGGGTTAAAAAAAAGTTTTCAAAATTCAATTTTTTTATCTAATTTGTTCTTCTAGCTTTATTAAAAAAAATTATTATAATTTTTTCTTGTGTGCTCCCTAACCATTCTTGCATGAAATTTTGATAAGTCATTCTTGCAAGAAAATTCTTGAAAACCATTCTCATAGGATATTTTGGATATAGCTTGGTAGTGTGAGAGTGCATGTCTAGGAAGGTTTTGGCTAGGAAAGACTTGTTACTTAAGCATATCCATTAGTGACCCACCTCTCTTTCCTGGGAACCTACCTGGTGTAGTTGTTCACCGTCTACAATTGTCATTCTAGTAAACAAGTGATTTTGAGGATATGAACCTTGAAAGAAAATTGGATGAGCTAACATCTAGGGTACAACAATTGGTCATAAACCAACACACATTTCAACATCAACAATATGTATGTGGGATATGCACCTCCGTATATCATCCCACTAATGTATGCCCTCAACTTTAGGAGACATCAAGCTTAATTAGTGAAACAGTGGGCAATATATTCCCTGAACAACAACATTTCCAACAATTCCAACTTCAGGAGACATCTGGCTGGAGAGATAATCCAAACTTGGAATATGATCCTGTCTTCAACAAGCCACCAGAGATTCATTTCCAATCAAGCAACCAAGGCATTTACCAACAACAAGAGTATCAATCTAACTCACTAGGATGACAGGCGAATCCACACCTTATGCCAATACATCAAAGCCCAAGTGGTATTATGCAACAGGGTAACTCTAGGCCTACACTAGAAGATTTGTTGAAGCAACTTAGACAACAAATGATAACGCAGAACACACAACTAAATCAATGCTTCAATGACTTGGAAACCCAAGTTGGGAAAGCGGTCACTACCATGAATTCACTATAGCAAGGTGTGAATGCACTTCCCGCACAAACAATGATTAATCCTAATGAGAATGCATGTGCAATTACTCTGAGAAGTGACCAAGAAGTTCAAATAGAGTAGAAGAACCCTGATGAAAGTGATCCTAGCAAAGATCTCAGTGATTTGATGAAGTCAAAGATAAAGTCAAAGGTCAACTCTGCAACAGTCAAACAAGTCACTCAGAAGAATGGAGCTGAAGACTTAGTGTGTCTTAACAGAAAGCTTAGGTAAAACCACTTTACCTTTTCCACTGCATAAAGCTTCTTCACTCATTTTGCAAAATGCCTCAAAAATAGTTTTAAACAAATCAAAAACAAAAGCATTTTGTCAAAGAACTTTCCTAACAAATTTATTAACTGATATAGCTTTGAAAGAAACAATTAAAAACACTTAGAATGTTTTAAGAAGTGTTTTTACAGTATTTTAATCGATACAAACTTCTTTTAATCGATTAAAACCCTTTATGACCGATTAGAATTCGAATATGATAGGTCAGAATGATATATAATCGATCAGACGTTAAAAATGAGCGATCAGATTTATTTTAATCGATTAAAACACGTTTTAATCGATTAAAACCACTTTGGAAGTCAGGATGATCGATCAGAATGAAATTATGACCGATCAGAGTTGGTTATGATCGATCAGAATTGAATTATGACCGATCAGACTTATTTCAATCGATTAAAACGCATTTCAATCGATTAAAATAACTTAGAAAATCTTTTTACAGAGTTTCAATCGATTAAAATGTATTTCAACCGATTAAAACAACTTAGAAAAATTCTGTGCAGGTTTTTAATCGATTAAAACGACTTTGTATCAGCTAAAATAACTTGGAAAGTTTTATAAGAAGGTTTTTAAGCAAATCAATCGATTAATACGCGAATCAATCGATTGAATTACTCTTTGAAAATGTTTGTAAAATGTTTTAAGCTGATATAAACATGGTTGTATCAACTAAAACCATTCGTTAAAGAAACAAGAACGCATTAATGGGTTGAAAGGACTTTTAACAGATTATAACGGCTATTTCAACAGATTAAAACAAACTTTCAACAGATTAATTAATGCGACTGATTTGAAAATTCTCTATAAAATCAGTTTGGCTTGAACTTTTAAAATGTGATTGAACATATCGGTTTTCATACAAACTAAGCAATCAATTCAAGCAAGCTGTTAAGCATCTTTTTCCAAGAAAGAATTACAAGCTGTTTTGTGAAGTTCTTTTTGAAATCTTTCTTGAGGCATATCGCATTCTATGAAGAAGAAACTTACTGTGGATTAGAGTAATCCGGTTTGAGCTTTCTAAGTCTCTTCTTTGTAAATTCTTTTTCATTACTTTGTATTGTGTTGTACACTGGAATTTGGGTACAAGTTTTCTACAGTTGGAAGGTGGTTGTAGAAGTTTCCAAGAACTGGAATTTGGTTCTTGGTGGAGAGGTTAAGTGCGAGGAACTGGAATTTGGTTCTTGTACTTGTTTGGTGCCTGGAATTTGGGCACTTGGTTTCTCTCGCTGAGTTCGGAATTTGGTTGCGAGAGGTTTCCAAGAACTCGGAATTTGGTTCTTGGTGGAAAGGTTAAAATCAGGAAGCTGGAAATTGGTTACGGTGTTAGAGTAGGTGTAAGATTGTTGAGTCTGTAAAACATCTATTCTAGTGGAACCCAGTGGAATTTGGTGGAGACTGGACGTAGCCCCGGTATTGGGTGAACCGAGTATAAAATTACCGGTGAAATCTTTCCTAACCTTTCTCTCTTTAATTTCGATTCGTTGCGCTTGTATTGTTTAATTGCTTTGTGATTCGTGAATTGATTAGTAAACTTAATTTTCTAATTAGATAATCTGTTTATTGCGAAAAACTTTCAAAAATCAATTCACCCCCCACTTGATTTAAAACTATTTTTCTAACAATTGGCATCGGAGCGAGGTGCTTGAAAGTTACTCAAGTTACTTCGATCCATGGCATTTTACGAGGGAGCGTATATTGATAGACCTCCACTGTTGTGTGGAACAGATTATCTATTACGGAAACTAAGGATGAAAATCTTCATTGAATCTGTTAGTATAAATGCTTGGAATGTTATTGAACAGGAAACCGATATTGCTAACGAGAATTCAAGATGATTGTATTGCCAAAAATATCATCTCTTCCGCTCTTAATAGAAATGATTTTTTTAGGATTGCACATTGTCAAACTGCTGCACAAATGTGGAAGATCCTTGAAAAGACCTATGAAGAAGCACCGAGAGATATGCTTAATGGTCAACTCGGAATCACCAAATACCAGTGGCCATGTCAAGATAGAATGCCCGAGAAAATTCGATCATGTAAGTTCTAGCTCCTCTTCAAATTTAGTTAATTATGATGCATTACAAGAATCATTTAATGAAATGCATGAAGAGGCTAAGAAACTTCAAAAAGAAAATAGTAGGTCGAAAAGGCTAAATAAGCGGCTAGTAAATAAAGTTGATTCTCTGGAAAAACAAATTCTTGAAAATGAAACTGACCGTGACTTCTTGAAACTGATTCATGCTAATTCTGATTGTGAATGCAATAAACCATGCAATAACTGTTCTGAATTGCAAAAGAAAATTGACTTTCTATCTCAAACTATTTCAAGATTTACACAAGGGCAAGCCAATCTTGATATATTACTTTGGTCTCAAAAATTAATTTTTGACAAATCTGGAATAGGATTTAAATCTAGATCCAGTAAAACAAAAACAAATAGGAATTCATACTCTGTAATTAAATGCTCTTACTATATGAAAAAAGGGCACTCTGTTAAAAATTGCAGAATCAAAAAGTATGCCATTCCTAAAGGTAGAATGAAATGGGTTCCAAAGATTAATTCTTTCCAAATAACCCGATCAGGACCCGAGTAATTATAAAGGGTACCGAACAATTCTTAATTTGTTTTGCAGGAACAAGTCCGGGAATCCCTTGAAGATCGAAGCTGCAAAATCAGGTTCGAGTATTTAAACAAATTGTTTTAATTGATATATAACAATATTAATCGATTAAAATAACTTACTGAGATAACGAACATCGATCCAGTACCCTTTTAATCGATTAAAATGTCGAAATAATCGATTGAACTGATCTCAGGATTTTGGTTTAAATGTTTTAATCGATTATAATAAGCTGTATATCAACTAAAAACACTTAGGTATCAAAATTAATCGATTTATTTTCGTTTTAATCGATTTAAATTCCGATATTATGTTATTAAGTTCATTCCGTATCAATCTAATTGATTCTTTTGTGAAATAATCGACTAATTCACTATAGATGTTTTCACCCCTAATGATAAAAATCAAATTAATAGATAATTAGTTGATTAATTGATTAATTAGGTTGTATAAATAAGTCTTATAACATTCAATTGATTATTGATAAGCAAATTCAAGTCAAAATCCCAGGTTCTTGTGAAAATCAAAATCTGCATAATACTTTCACCCACTGTCCTGTAAATTGTGCCTCTGTAGCGGTCAGATAATCATAAATGAGTCTCGGATATGTCTGATCCAAGTTATCTGTTATGAAACACCCAATTTTCTTTAAATGGCACATGCTTGAACAAATCCTTGAATTAGAAACTAAGACTAGTGGAATAAATGTGGGAAAGTTATTGCCGATTGAATTACCGCAAACTTTACATGTGGGAAAGTTATCCATAGATGAAAAAGTTATTTTAACATAGTCATGATTCAAGCTGTAGACGTCTACATCTCTCTTAATACTTTACATGGAATGTCTGCGTAGTAATACATTGAAAATCAAAGGAATTATCAAAGAATAGACTGTAACTTTTCTTATAGACACTAGTTACAAACGAGGTCAAGTCTGTTAGGACTGAAAACATAGTTTATCAAAGATTTTTCGAGTGATAGTTGCTTACGGTAATAAGTTGTTGATTACTAGGAAGTTCAATGAACAAATGTTTACATTAGATTTCTTGATATTACCTAGCAATATATTTGAAATAATCTTGAGCATGCATTGGTTCAAAACTCTTGGTGAAATTCATTGGAACTGTGCAAATTTAAGAATTAGCTTTAATCATCAATGTCACGAGGTGACACCGTAAGGAAACCAATGCTGGGACAGACAATTCAAGAATTGAATAATGTGGCACGAGAGAATGTGTGTACTGAGGATAAATTTTAAACTGTTGATTTGTTCCCTCAGCTGAAGGCAAATATAGTGAAAGCTCCGGATTACTTGTCATCACTAGTTCTGCTGTGTATGCATTACTAATCATTGCCCACTCTACCAGAATAAGTTTTTTGTTAATCACTTGTGCATATGATACCACTGGAAACAACAAAGTTAAAAATGATTCATTCCTCAAAGATAATGATGGTCGGTTCATTGAAAGTGAGAATAACACCCATCATACTACATTAATAAGAATGCGAGTTATTTGCTTGGATAATGATAAGCTGCAGAGGTTCAAAATGGGTTGACTATTATGGAAGGAAATTCCGATCTCGGTACATCATTAACACTGTGATTCATGCAATTTATGGTATTGTGCATTACGTGTGGGATTTGATAGTGAATGTACGTACGTCGGTACATGATTCTCGCCTCGATGTGTAGTAGAAATTCCATTGTGGTGTCAACCATGGACTGTAATGCGATCAATAGTAACGATGAAGCTGCTAAAAGATTTCTTTTCAAGAAAAGTTTACGTGTCCATTGCTCGATACAGGAGAAAGCAGTTGTTGTTGTATAAATGGTTGATAGAGCAAAATCCGTTCCAGCGAAAAGTGGTTGAGGATCAAATGACTAAGTCACGTATTTTGGCATCTGACACAAATAATCAGGGAAATAAGAACAAATTCGTTTACACCAAACTGGAGGATTTGCAACTAAACCAAGGAAATTGGGATAATTAAATATTGGTGGATAAACAGGGTCCCTTCTTACCTTTCCTTTATATCTTATCCCTTTTGATGCTAATTTCAATTTATGATATGTAGTATCACTGGTTATTAAACAGAAACAACATTTTTAGCCTTGATTTATATAATGTAGGTTTAAAGTTAATCTAGATAGAATTTAAATAGATCCCTGAGAGCTTTAGCTAAATAAGATTTTATTCTGATGGATCTATTAGTTAAGATTTAATCAATGTAGTTGTTAGTATTGTTAAAACATCCTTCTAGATGATCAGTTTTACAAAATATGCATTAAACATTACTTCATTTTCAAAATTGATTGTTTTAGTCAATAAAAACACCTTTTAATCGGTTAAATAAACTTAAACAACAGTTTTCATTACTGTTTTAATCGATTTAAAGTCGAAATAATCGATTGTTTTTACTAAAAATTCATGTTTTCAAAATCTTAAATGTTTTAATCGATTAAACCTTTCTTTCAATCGATTAAAATCATTTGCCAAGAACATTTTAAACCGATTATGCTCTGTTTTTAATCGATTTTTATTCTGAAAAGAGGATTAAAGGCTTTAGTTAATGGTTGTTCCTGTAACATGCTACTAAAGCATGATTCCCTTATCTTTACACGTGTTAATTGTATTCATTACAAACGTGTTAATGGAGATAAGCTTGAATCAACTTTAATTGATTCTTTTCATGAGTGAAATATTGATTTACTTTGTATTTTCAAAAACTTGAGCATATTTTCGAAACCTTACATTTTTTTTCTCTTCTATTCCCTA
This sequence comes from Sphenostylis stenocarpa, assembly GCA_963425845.1. Lineage (NCBI taxonomy): Eukaryota > Viridiplantae > Streptophyta > Magnoliopsida > Fabales > Fabaceae > Sphenostylis > Sphenostylis stenocarpa. Next base: position 91,068,132 of record OY731403.1, on the reverse strand, counting down.
TTTTTGATGAAGTCAAAAGGGGGAGAAATAGTTGCATCACTTTAAGATAAATTTAAGAGCAACATTTTAGGGGGAGAAATAAGTTTTAGTGGGAGAAATAGAACATTAAATACATTTTTATATTTCTCACTTAACTGCATTATCAAGTGACTTCTTTTGCAGAGTTTGTTTTTTCAAAATGGTGTTTGTCTTCATCAAATAGGGGGAGACTGAAAGTGATCCTAGCAAAGATCTCAGTGATTTGATGAAGTCAAAGATAAAGTCAAAGGTCAACTCTGCAACAGTCAAACAAGTCACTCAGAAGAATGGAGCTGAAGACTTAGTGTGTCTTAACAGAAAGCTTAGGTAAAACCACTTTACCTTTTCCACTGCATAAAGCTTCTTCACTCATTTTGCAAAATGCCTCAAAAATAGTTTTAAACAAATCAAAAACAAAAGCATTTTGTCAAAGAACTTTCCTAACAAATTTATTAACTGATATAGCTTTGAAAGAAACAATTAAAAACACTTAGAATGTTTTAAGAAGTGTTTTTACAGTATTTTAATCGATACAAACTTCTTTTAATCGATTAAAACCCTTTATGACCGATTAGAATTCGAATATGACAGGTCAGAATGATATATAATCGATCAGACGTTAAAAATGAGCGATCAGATTTATTTTAATCGATTAAAACACGTTTTAATCGATTAAAACCACTTTGGAAGTCAGGATGATCGATCAGAATGAAATTATGACCGATCAGAGTTGGTTATGATCGATCAGAATTGAATTATGACCGATCAGACTTATTTCAATCGATTAAAACGCATTTCAATTGATTAAAATAACTTAGAAAATCTTTTTACAGAGTTTCAATCGATTAAAACGTATTTCAACCGATTAAAACAACTTAGAAAAATTTTGTGCAGGTTTTTAATCGATTAAAACGACTTTATATCAGCTAAAATAACTTGGAAAGTTTTATAAGAAGGTTTTTAAGCAAATCAATCGATTAATACGCGAATCAATCGATTGAATTACTCTTTGAAAATGTTTGTAAAATGTTTTAAGCTGATATAAACATGGTTGTATCAACTAAAACCATTCTGTTAAAGAAACAAGAACGCATTAATGGGTTGAAAGGACTTTTAACAGATTATAACGGCTATTTCAACAGATTAAAACAAACTTTCAACAGATTAATTAATGCAGCAGATTTGAAAATTCTCTATAAAATCAGTTTGGCTTGAACTTTTAAAATGTGATTGAACATATCAGTTTTCATACAAACTAAGCAATCAATTCAAGCAACTGTTAAGCATCTTTTTCCAAGAAAGAATTACAACTGTTTTGTGAAGTTCTTTTTGAAATCTTTCTTGAGGCATATCGCATTCTGTGAAGAAGAAACTTACTGTGGATTAGAGTAATCCGGTTTGAGCTTTCTAAGTCTCTTCTTTGTAAATTCTTTTTCATTACTTTGTATTGTGTTGTACCTGGAATTTGGGTACAAGTTTTCTGCAACTGGAAGGTGGTTGTAGAAGTTTCCAAGAACTGGAATTTGGTTCTTGGTGGAGAGGTTAAGTGCAGAAACTGGAATTTGGTTCTTGTACTATTTGGTGCCTAGAATTTGGGCACTGGTTTCTCTGTGGCTAGAATTTGGTTGCAGAGGTTTCCAAGAACTGGAATTTGGTTCTTGGTGGAAAGGTTAAAATCAGGAACTGGAAATTGGTTCTGGTGTTAGAGTAGGTGTAAGATTGTTGAGTCTGTAAAACATCTATTCTAGTGGAACCCAGCTGGAATTTGGCTGGAGACTGGACGTAGCCCTGGTATTGGGTGAACCAGTATAAAATTACCGGTGAAATCTTTCCTAACCTTTCTCTCTTTAATTTCAGTTGTTGCGCTTGTATTGTTTAATTGCTTTGTGATTCGTGAATTGATTAGTAAACTTAATTTTCTAATTAGATAATCTGTTTATTGCGAAAAACTTTCAAAAATCAATTCACCCCCTCTCTTGATTTAAAACTACTTTTCTAACACCTGACACATCTATGCTCGATGAGGGAGAGTTATTCTTAACAGACACCTGCTCAGATGAAGGTCGAGAGGATGAAAAGTTGGATGTAGAAGTTAATTTTGACCTTGATAAGCCCTTAAAATCTTTGAATTTAAACCAAGAAGAGTTTCCTGAATGTGATTGTACGGATGGAAGTTGTGTCATATGTAAGAAGATTAGCGATGAATCTTTTATAGGAGAGCAGACAGCTGCTAAAGCAAGTGAAGAAAGTATACCACAACAGCAATCGGAGGAGTTAGATCTGAAACGAATTCCATTCCATTCAAAGTATACTTATTTGGAGGAGTCTAGAAAGCTACCTGTGATCATATCTAGTGATCACCTCCCTAATCAAGAAAAAAGAGAGGTGACCAAGCTATTGAAGGCTGACATCATATGTCCCATCTCAGACAATACTTGGGTATCTACTATCCAAGTTGTTCCAAAAAGGAGTGAGATAATTGATATGCGGAAGGATCACTTTCCCCTTTCATTCATAAATCAAAGGATTGAGATATTGACATGTTTTTACCAGAGAATCATTCGAGACTTCAAGAACGTGACATTGTCTCTTTCCAACTTAATGCAGAAAAAGACTTTGTTTGCTTTAGATGAACAAAGTTGTTACTTGTTGGTCTCAACACCTGTACCATCTGAGGAGATAGATCCGGGACCCACCATGATGAGGAAGACTTTGTTTGTTTTAGCTGAACAAAGTTGCTACTTGATGACCTCAACACATGTACCATCTGAGGAGATAGATCCAGGACCCACCATGATCAGGGAGTTCTTCTTTCCCCTTCCACTCTTTTATCTTGCTTGTCCTACTTGTGTAATGGATATGATTGTGTTTACATTGAGGACAATGTCTTATTCAAGTGTGGGGTGGAAGATGTAGGATCATAGGTTTTTATTCTATGTTTTCTGTACAATTTTGCATATTTTTCTTTGAATTCTGGGTTTCGTTTAGGTTTTGGGAACTTTCTTCACTCTTGGATATGAGTTGCTTGATACTGTTTTGATTGAAATTTTTGTTCTTCTTTGCATGTCAAGTTAATTTTGAGGTTTGAGAGGTTGAATTGAATGTAACAGATTTACCCTATGTGAGGATTTGAGCCACTTTCTGTTCTTTCTTGTGTGTTATGCCTCTTGATTGCTTGCACAGTGACCTTGGCTTGACTCTTTTTGATGCTTCTTGATTCACATGCATGTTTAGAGCTGATTAAGGCAATTTTTGTTGTGATTAACCTCTAGCCAAATAAGCCTACCCTGAATCAATTCCCTTGATAGCCCCTTTTGAGCATTTATTTCTTTTGAAGCTCATTACAAGCCTTATGAGAAAAACCCATGATTACCTTAACCTTAGGGATTTTTGGAGCTTTGGAATCTCTTTGGGAATAACTGAATAAGTGTACGGGTGTGTTTTCATTGGATGATGTACTGGCTAGTTGGTTCCTTAATGTACAATTTATGCAATTCAATTTCAAAAAAAAAAAAGAAAAAAGAAAAAGAAAAAGAAAAAGAAACGTGAAAATTAAAAGAAAGAAAAGTTGTTATTGAGGAAAAGGAAATTGAAAGGATTGGTATTAGAGGTCTTTGAGCATGCTCTAATGTTTATTTTTTTATTCCCCATTACTCCTCTTATTCCTAAGGTTCTTAGCTACGTCCCATATGATATCCTCCACCTTGTCCTTAGCCCCATTAAAACCTTGGAAAGACCTTTTGATCCTTGTGTGCATGTGTATTTTGGAGTTGATTTCAGAGGCTTGCTAAGATTATCTGTTATTTGATTTCTATGAGTGCTTTGAGAGTATATATATAGTAACCTAAACAATTGAGTGATACAGTTCATATCTTGTGAGGTTTTGTTGATTTTAATTCGCCTCTTAAGCAAATTGATTTTCTTGACATGTTTTTAATTATTTATACGATGTTTATAGATGTCTGGTTTCTTTGACTCTTTGAGTGTTGGAGGTTATTTATTCCTTTCGTTTCCTAGGTTTCATTGAGGAGTATGTATATCTGTTTATATTTTTGTTTGTCTTTGTTTTTGTTTTTTTCCTTTGCATGATTTTCTTTAATGTTTTTGAATTTATTTCCTTGCTTTGCTTCTTGATTTTTCCTAGGAGTGCAAAAGGCTAAGTATGGGGTTATTTGATGAGTCATTATATTCTCATATTTTCTTCCCTTTCTGAACTTATTTTAATTAGTGTTTTGGGCTTAACTTTCAATTATTAGTGAATTTTTACTAATTGGGCTTTATTGGGCCAATAATTCAGATTTTAATTAATTTGATCTAATTTTTGCTCATTATTAATTTTAGGATAGTTAAAGCAATTTTTGGCCTAGAAGATTGGGCCAGATGCCATATTACAGTTTAAAGAAATTTTGGGCTTGGAAAATTGGGCCAAATGTCATATTTTATTCTATACGGGTACTAACATTTGTTCACTGTTTTATTTATTATTTTTTTCTATAGATCTCCAAAAATCATGATTCTAGAAGAATTATAAACTAGATTAATTCAGCTTTCAATAGGATCCAAAATAATTCAATTCGGAGCTAAATTGAATTTTACATAAATTATCCAAAATGGGTCAAGCGCACCAGGCCGACCCAATGGACATGCTTCAGTAATTTAAGTCTCTTAAATTCATTAGACCTCCTAAAAAAGTAGAAATGGTGGAATTTGAAAGCTAACTGAAAAGGATTTCAAAGGAGACCGGAATTGCTTAATTTGGATAAGTATTGAAAATACTACATTTGTTTGAAATTGATGGACCTGCACTGAAGCCAACTTATGATGTGTTTTGTGGATCAGTTAGGCCCAAACCTAGATTAAGGTTAGGGTTAGGGTTATTTATATAAGAGAGACACATCAGACAAGGATCACACAGCCACCACACAACCGCCTTTCATCTTCTGCAAATTGTATTCAAGTTTGTTTACTCTTCTGTCATTATTCTTGTTTCGATTTTAATTATGTCTTTTCTTCTGCGTTTTTTATTTTCCATGGATAGTTAAATATTTGTATTGATTTTCTGAGGATAATGCAAGTAGATCTTTGAGGTTTTGTTCTTCAATTTCATTTCGTTTGTTCTCTTAAGTCTTCATCTTCTAATCTCAGTGTTGAATTATAATTTGTTTATGATTAATAAACCAAAACTAATATCATAGTTTTCTTAATTTTGTGTTAGATATGAGATTATGTGATGTATGCAATGCTTAATTATATAAGGATAATTTGGGGTTAATCTTTGCGTTGTTTGTTAATTTCTTGCTGGAATAAGGGTTAAGGAAAATTTGGAATTAATCTTCGCTTAGTTGGTTAATTTCATATTGGAATAAGGGTTAAAGCTAATTTGGGATTAATCTTTGTTTAGTTGATTAATTTTGGATTGGAATATAATTTGGGATTTATCTTTGCTTAGTTGGTGAATTTCAAATTAATTCTGTAACCTAGGATAAGTGACACTGCATTGGAATAAAGAAATCGATTGCATTTTATTCTTTTTTTTAATCCGCATTTGTATAATCTGCTTCATCTAATATTTTAATTCTGAAAAAATCCCCCTTTTGTTGTTGTTCTAATTTGAAAAATTGATAAGCTTTGATAGAAATTCGTGGTCTTTGGGTGACGACCTAGGAAAGCTTTCTAGTACTACATTTATCTATTTTAATTTTTTGACCATCCTCAGGATGCTCTTTTGATGCGGTAGCTGACCTTGTGGTTGATGAGTACAAACCCCCATCTGGTCTGAGTTCTCTTTTGTAAGACTCACCCATAGGATGTTTCCTTCGATACTGTGGTTGATGAGTACAGAACCCCATTTGGTCTGAGTCCCCTTTTGTAAGAGTCGTCCACAGGATGTTCCCTTTGATCCAGTGATTGATGAGTACGAACCCCCATTTGGTTTTGAGTCCTTTCCTCATATTGAACTGTGTGATAGCAACTTACTGATCTTGGTCACGTGCTGACTCCATGGCGAGTGATTCTGCTTGAAAATGTTTTTGATTTTTCTATATAGTCATCCGGTGTGCCGGAGATTCGTTGATTTTTTTTGGGCTTTTACAATAGTCATTCAGCTTGTTGATTTTCGTGGATTCTTTGTTTTGGGCTTTTACCATAGTCATCCAGCTTGTTGATTGTCAGGGATTCTTTGATTTTGGGCTTTTCTAATAGCCCTCTAGCTTATTGATTGTTGGGGATTCTTTGTTTGGGCTTTTACCAATATTTATCCAGCTTGTTGATTGTCGGGGATTATTTGTTTTTAGGCTTTTACCATAACCATCCAGCTTGTTGATTACCAGAGATTCTTTGATTTTGGACTTTTCCAATAGCCATCCAGCTTGTTGATTGCCGAAGATTTTTGGTAACTGCCTCAGAGGTAGGCAAAAATCCATTGGGGATTTGTTGATTTTGATGATGCCTCTAAGTAGGCAGATGCTTCATTGGAAGTGAAGACTTTTGGTTGCACTGCTTTGCTTCTGGATAGACTGATATTCCATTTGGAGATGTTGGCTCTTACTTGCCAGGTCTTGCCTATTCATAGGCAAGTGACTCTCTGAGGATATGAGTTTGAAGTTTGCCTTTGCAGTAGACTCACTGGGAATACATTTTTCTTTTTGGTGATCCACCAGGGAATTAGTTGGCTTCCTGGGGATCTGATTTTGATTGCTTTCTGGGGGAATGGAATTTCCAATTCCTTGGTTTGATTGCTTTATTCCTTTTTTTGTATGTGACCCACTTGGGGGTTTATTGACCTTCTTTTGTCATGACCTTTTTTCTTTTTAGGTATCTGCTGGGGATGAAGGGTTTTTTTTTTCTTTTTCTTCTTATTGAGCCCTTGAGAGTACAGAGGTTTGACTCCTTGGTTGTTTGATGACAGGCTTTTTGTGAAGTCTTTATTCACCATTGGGGAATGTGGCAGAGATTTGCTTGAGTATGCTTGATGACTCATGTGGCGGCGATGCTGAGGCTTAGGGTATTATTTTCTATTTTGCCTCTAGAGTAGGCAAGGATCCGCTTGTGGATGATTGAACCTTTTCGTCGGCTTTTCTTTGTTGATGCCTTCTCTTTCTTGGGTGGAAGGATGGTGGTTGGAGCTTCAGGTTTTGGAAGCCCTTATTTTGCTTTGAGTCACTTGATTAATAGCGACAACTTGCTCCGCTTTGGAGACTCGGTCTCAGGGCTTCTTGTTTTCAATCACAAAAATGGAGCCTAGTCTCCTTATATGCATGATTCTCGTTTTTTTATGTTTACTTAAAGAGATTTTTATTTTTTCATTTTGATAGAGTCGTTCTATGCGACTACTTGTGTGTGGATGTCCTAAATGCAATCTATTCTCTTATTTGATGCATCTAGAAAAGTGACTAACATTCTCCGGCTAGACTTTTATGATTATGCTGATGGGCTCTTCTTTTTATTTATATTTTTTGTTTAACCCTAACTTTTTCCTAGATCGCCTTTTTGAGGTTTTCGATCTAGCGGATTGCCTTAATTTTTGCCTAGGACATCTTAGCGGACTTTTTCCTTTTTATGAATGCCTTAACTTTTGCCTAAACCGCCTTTTTTGAGATTTTCGATCTAGCAGGCTACCCTAATTTTGTCTAAGAATCTCCTAGCATGCATATATTATTATTATCTTCCTTTTTCTTTTTCAATGCTTCCCTGTTTTAGATGCATGATTTGATCTTGACAAAAGGACTTTGCGCATATTTATGATTTATCAATATAGAGGCATTTCCATAAATTGGTCAAGAGAAAAGAAATGAAAGAGAATTCTATTGATATGCATGAGCAAAAAGTTTATTTCTTGTTTCTGTTTTTACAGAAGGATTACAAGGGGATTTAGAAGAATGGCTGGCCAAGGTTGGGTACACTGTGTGGGCTTCAACAATCATGTCTCTGATATGTGCCCTCTTGTTCTCCTAGTTGCTTTAGTCAAGATGCTCGAGCATGAAGTGAAGAGTATACAACCTACCTGCTTCTAGAAGGATGTTACCTTAGCCACCATTTGGTTTTCGACTAAGATAATCATTTCTCTTAGGAGAGTTTTTTTTTTTTTGAAAACCTCTAAATTTTGCCTAGGACGTATCCTAGCGAGGAATGTGAACCCTAACTTCTGTCCAGGATTCCCTTTGCGGGTTTTCATTCTGGCGGGTATTGAGTAATGTCTTCAAGCATAATACTTCTTTACCGCATCGGAATTGACCGGGTGTCGAAGTTCCTCTCCATCCATGTCAGTGATGATAAGAGCTCCTCCCGAAAAAGCTCGCTTAACCACGAAGGGTCCTTCATAATTTGCCACCCATTTTTCAACTTTGTCTTTTTGGGCCGGAAGCAATTTCTTTACCAGTAAATCCCCCTCATGGTATGTATGGGGATTGACCTTTTTGTCGTAAGCCTTTTTTATCTTCTTTTGATAGGCTTGTCCATGGCATATGGCGTCTAACCGTTTTTCTTCGACTAAGATCAACTGGTCATATCGGCTTTGGACCCATTCAACTTCTGTCAATTTTGCTATCATGATAACTGATGAGTCATTATATTCTCATATTTTCTTCCCTTTCTGAACTTATTTTAATTAGTGTTTTGGGCTTAACTTTTTGTTATTAGTGAATTTTTATTAATTGGGCTTCAATGGGCTAATAATTCAGATTTTAATTAATTTGAATCTATTTGATCTAATTTTTTCTCATTATTATTTTCAGGACAAATTAAAGCAATTTTGGGCCTAGAAGATTAGGCCAGATGCCATATTACAGTTTAAATCAATTTTGTGTATGAAAAATTGGGTCAATTATCATATTTTTATTCTATATGGGTACTAACATTGGTTTACTATTTTATTTATCATTTTTTATATAGAGCTCCAAAAATCATGATTTTGGAAGGATTATGAACTAGACACATTCATCTTTCCAGAGGATCCAGAATCATTCAATTCAGAGCTAAATTGGATTTTACATAAATTATCCAAAATGGGTCAAGCGCACCAAGCCGGTCCAATGGACATACTTCAGTAATTTAAGTCTCCGAAATTGATTAGACCTCTGAAAATAGTAGAAATTATGGCATTTTAAAGCTAACTCAAAAGTCTTTCAAAGAAGACTAGAATCGCTCAATTTGGATAAGTATTGAAAATAATGCATGTGTTTGAAGTTCACGGACCTACACTAAAGCCAACTTATGATGTGTTTTGTGGACCAGTTGGGCTCAAACCTAGATTTAGATTAGGGTTAGGGTTATTTGTAAAAGGGAGATGTAGGGTTGAGATAAAAAGACACCACGCAGCAGCCACACAACCATCTTTTGTCTTTCATCTTCTGCAATTTGTATTCAAGTTTGTTTACTCTTCTGTCATTATTTTAAATTCTTGCTTCAATTTTATTTATCTCTCTTCTTCTGCGTTTTCGATTTTCCATGGATAGCTAAATCTTTGTATTGATTTTGTAAGGAGAATACAATTAGATCTTTGAGGTTTTGTTCTTCAATTTCATTTCGTTTGTTCTCTTAACTCTTCATCTTCAAATCTCAGTGTTGAATTATAATATGTTTATGTTTAATAAATCGAAACTAATATCACAATTTGCTTAATTCTGTGTTAGAGATGAGATTATGTGATGTATGCAATGCTTAATTATATAAGGATAATTTGGGGTTAATCTTTGCTTAGTTGGTTAATTTCATGTTGGAATAAGGGTTAAGGAAAATCTGGGATTAATCTTCACTTAGTTGGTTAATTTCATATTAGAATAAGGGTTAAAGCTAATTTGGGATTAATCTTTTCTTAGTTGATTAATTTTGGATTGAAATATAATTTGGGATTTATCTTCACTTAGTTGGTTAATTTCGAATTAATTTCGTAACCTAGGATAAGTGACACTGCATTGGAATCAAGAAATCAATTGCATTCTAATATGTTTTTAATCCTCATTTTTATAATCTATTTTTGTTCTGTTTCATCTAAAATTTTAAATATGAAAATTCCCCCTTTTTGTTGCTATTCTAATTCGAAAAATTAACAAGTTTTGATAGAAATTCGTGGCCTTTGGGAGACGACCTAGGAAAGCTTCCTAGTACTACATTTATCTATTTTAATTATTTGACCGAGTAGGACATTGATCAAATTTGGCACCATTGTCGAGGAACTTGCATGGTTCTGACACAAGTCTTAATTTTCCTTATTCAAACCCCTATAAGTGGTGCGGTGGAAAGATATTTTATCATAAGTATATAATTGGGTTCTTATTTGAATATTTTATTTTATTTTCAGTTATTTGAATATTTTATTTTACTTTTAGTTATTTGAATATTTTATTTTTATTACAATTATTTGATTATTTTATTTTTAATTATTTGAATATTTTATTTGATTTGCTATTTAATTTAACATTCTTACTTCTCTTAATGCTATTTTGATAACTCAATGTTAGGTTCTTTCAAAAGAAAAAAAAAACTCTTTTGAAAAAAAAAATTCAAATCTTTTAGCTTTATAAAAAAAAATTCAAAATTCAATTTTTTTAATTTGTTTTTCTACTTTTATTAAAAAAAAACAAAAAAAAATTATAATTTGGTCTTGTGTGTTTTCTAACCATTATTGCAGGAATTTTTTTGATAAGTCATCATTAAAAGGAAATTTTTGAAAACCATTATCATAAGAATTTCTGGATATATCTTGGTAGTGTGAGAGTGCATGTCTAGGAGGGTTCTGACTAGGAAAAACTTGGTACTTAAGCACGTCCATTAGTGACCCACCTCTCTTTCTTAGGAACCTACTTGGTGTACTTGTTCAGGTCTACCGTTGCCATTCCAATTCTTCTGATAATTTCCAAACTGATAACATGGGTGATCAACCTATTGGACCTCGTGAGAGAACACTTAGGGAGCTTGCTACTCCTGAATTCACATATGATAACTTACATATCAAGTATCCTGATGAAGATGTGTCTTATGTTCTTAAAACTGGACTCATACACTTGTTGCCCAAGTTTCATGGTTTTGCAGGTGAAGATCCTTACAAACACTTAAAAGAATTTCACATTGTTTGTTCCACCATGAAACCTATGAATGTCCAAGAAGACCATGCATTTCTGAAGGCTTTTCCTCATTCCTCTTTTGCTTTCGCCTCATGATGAACGATCAAGGCTTGTAAATCCTTGAACCTTTCAATCGCTTGATCTCTTTCTTGAATGGCTCGGCCAAATTCAGCTAATCCTTTTCTTTCCTTGATGCGTAGCTCAGAAAGGTTTGCGTTGTGATCTTGGGCAGTTTCCCACCACTTCTGTGCTTCGGACTGAGTCCTTGCGAGGTCATCTTTCATCATCTTGATTGTTCATGTCTGTTTTGGATGTGTGGCCTCAAGGTGTGCTATTTTGGTGTCCAATTCCTAAAGTCGACTATCTGGATCGAGCTTTGAAACTTTCGTCGTTGGATTAGTCTCCTCTCTGAAGTTAGCACATTCAGTCTTGAGGCACTCTATTTTGTGGTATTTCTTCTTGCATTGCCTTTGTAGACCATCAATGGTGAGGGTAGATTCTCGTTCTTTCTCCTCAAGGGCCCTCAACTGGGCTCCCATAATTCCTACCCTTTGGGTTAAGGCATCGACTTGAGTTTGCAACTCTTCATTTGCTGATGTTGAGGCGAGTGGAGCAGATGGTTGTGACACCCCTCTACTTTTTCTCCACTCCTCATAGTCACTGGAAACAGCCACTCGAGCTTTACCAAGCTCTCCATTTCCTATATAGACTGATTTCTCCCATGCTCTTCGGATGACAGACACATCCTTGAAGCTACTAGCATTACAGAATAAACATAGTCCCTCGAGTTCATCTCGTGCTGGCACGGTTTGGGTCCTCATGAGCTGCCTCATAGCTATCTTTGAGGAATAGGCTATGCAACCCCTAAGGCCCAACAACGGTATATTTGGGTAATCTCCGCATCAAATGAGGATCTAGCTGGATCAGAACCACGGGCAGACCCAAGATATATGATCTATGTTCCAGTGTTCCAACTCGGCTTTCCATTCCATGGCATGACGACGGTGGAGAGGAATCTTTGAGAAGTTCCTTAAAGGATCAGGGAATGCTCCCATGTGGCTTGAGACATAGAAATGAGTGATGCCCCAGACATATAGCAATGTAGGACAACATCGAAGTGTTTTAGAAGAACTTGTTGGATTTGATGAAGACATATAAAGTTTAGTTTGTGGGTGTGTAGGTAGATAGGTTATAGGTTTACAATTTAATCTCTTGATAATTTCAGTATATCTTGTGATAAGAGCCTATAAATGTTGCATTTCATAGAATTTATCTTACTGCATGAAAAACCAATCTTTAAACCTTGAAAGAACAAACTGAGTTTTTCAATCTGTTAACATGTAGTTTTAATTTGTTAAAATCACTTAAAATAGGAAATGTATATATACAACCAATATTTTAATTGATTGAATCGTAGAATCAACAAGTTAAAATGTTCTTGATGGTTTTTCCATATTAAGGGTTTCACAGTATTAATCTATTGAATAGATAAATCAATAGATTAAAATGTTCTAAGCCATTTTTCATTTCAAACGTATCTCAAATTTTTAATCTGTTGAAATCAAGTTCAATCTGTTGAAACAGAGAGATATCATTTTTCACCTTAAAATATCTCAGATTTTTAATCTGTTGAAATCAATTTTAATCTGTTGAAACAGAGAGATATAATTTTTCATTTTTAATTATCTCAGATTTTTAATCTGTTGAAATGAATTTTAATATGTTGAAACAGAGAGCTACCATTTTTCTTCTAACTGTTTCAATCCATTAAAAGCTCGAATTAACCGATTGAAAGAGTTTTAAATAAAATCAATCGATTGAAACATCATTTTAAATCGATTGAAGCTATCAGTTTCTCTCTTTTACTCTATAAATACAGTTTTGATTTCTCTTTCAAAGACACAATTTTGAAAACGATTGAAAGCAATTTTGGAGCTCTCATATTCGTGTTTTTCTCTGAGCATTCGTACACATTTCATATCATAAGGCGTTTTGAGCAAGATTGTTGAAAGATCTTCAAGAGAGAAAGTTGAGTTAAAAAAATTGCTTCTGGACTTCTATATTATAAAAGCTGCAGTCCAAGTTTCTTCTTTTCATATACTTGTACGAATTCTAATTGTGTAGATTGGGTTTGAATCTGCACTAGTTACAGTAATTGGGTTTGGTTGCTGGGTGGTTTTTCAAGAGTCTATCTTGTGGTGTTGTAAGGTAGTTCTTGGCGTAGATTGGTGTATATCTACTGGTTTGTATTTTCACTTGGTATTAGTGGAACTTGGCAGATTTGTCAAGAACTGGATGTAGCTCTTGGGAAGAGCGAACCAGTATAAACTCTTGTGTTGTATTTATGCTTTTATCTCTTTTCATTTCTGGTTTATATTCTTTCTTTGTTTAAAACCAAATCTGCCTAATAAAAGATTGGATAAAGATTAATCATTCTTCCACAAAGAAAGAGTGTTTTTCGAGAAAGATTTCTAAAGTTCAATTCACCCCCCCCCCCTCTTGAACTCAATCATTAATTCTTACAATTGGTATCAGAGTTGGTTCTTGTAAGTTACTCAAGAATTTTGTCCAAGAAAGTTTAAATGGCTGAGGGAAAGATGAATTTTTCTGAAGGAGCCTCCATCAATAACCCTCCTCTATTTGCTGGTGTGAATTATTCCTTTTGGAAGGTTAGAATGAAAATCTTTATTGAATCTCTTGATAGGGGTATTTGGGATATAATTGTTAATGGTCCTTTCAAACCAACTCATACAGTGGATGGTAAAATTGTTGAAAAAAAATTGGTTGACTTAACTGATGCAGAAAATAGGAAAGTTCAATATGATTATACTGCTAAGAACATTATTACCTCTTCCTTAAATCTTGATGAATTTTTCAGGGTTTCTCAATGCACCTTTGCCAAAGAAATGTGGGAGATTCTAGAAGTCACTCATGAGGGTACCTCTGATGTGAAAAGGGCAAGGAAGCATGAATTAATTAGAGATTATGAATTGTTCAAAATGTAGCAAGGTGAAACCATTGCAGATGTACAGAAAAGATTCACGCATATAGTCAACCATCTAATTGGATTAGGCAAGACGTTTGACAAGGAAGAGTTAAACATCAAGATCCTAAAATGTTTGGACAGATCTTGGCAACCAAAGGTGACAGCCATATCAGAATCAAGAGACTTAACTGAGATGACTACTACATCATTGTTTGGTAAGCTAAGGGAACACGAGTTGGAGATCAACAGGTTTAAAGAGCAAGAAAATGCAGAAAAGAAAAGCAGAAACATTGTTCTCAAAAAATTGAAGAAAGTAGTGACTCTGATGAAGAAGGATCTGAGAATCTTAATCTGTTGGTTAAGAAGTTTGGGAAATTTCTTAAGAAGAGGAACAGAACTGGCCAGATTAAAAGGTACAATGATAAAAAGAACTTATTCTATTCAAAATACTTATACTTGTTATTCTTGTGGTAAGCAGGGACATATAAGAAGTGAATGTCCAGAAAAATCCAAGAATCAAAACAAGAAAGATATGAAGTACAAAGGGAAAAAGACCTACATAGCTTGGCAAGACAATGATTCATCCTCAAGTTCTGAATCTGAAGGTGAAGAAGTGAATCTATGCTTAATGGCTGGCTGTGAATCCTCTTCATCCCATAAAAAGGTTGAGTATTTGATTAAAACCTTATCTAAGTTTACTCAAGGTAAAGAAAATTTAGATACACTTCTTGGGTCTCAAAACTGTGTTTTTGATCATATTGGAATTGGTTACAAACCTAAGTTTGGGGTTAAAACTAAAAGGTATTTGAACTTCTTTTCTTTCAGAAAATCAACAGTATCTCCCTTCTCATCTTGTCATTATTGTATGAAAAAAGGGCATACTGTAAAATTCTGTCATATTAGAAAACATTTTGTGCCATAGGGTAAAATGAGATGGGTTCTAAAATATGTTAAACAGAAAATTTGACCACTAAGGACCCAAAGTATTTAAGGGTACCAAATACTTGATGCTTGATTTTTCAGGAACAACAGCAAGAATCACTTTGGTACTTGGATAGCGGATGCTCAAGGCATATGACAGGTGATATTTCCAAATTTCAGAAACTGAGATTGAAGACTAGAGGTCACGTGACATATGGAGATAACAACAAGGGAAGAATCTTAGGTTCTGGAGACATAGGAGATGGTGAGACTGTGACTATTCACAATGTTCTTCTTGTTGAAGGTCTTAAGCACAACTTAATCAGTATAAGCCAATTATGTGATCTTGGTCACAAGGTTATCTTCAAACCAGAAATCTGCCTAATCTGTGAGCCAAAATCGACACGGTAATGCTTGGTTGGTAAGAGATTAAACAACATTTACATGCTAGATATCAAGCATTCTATCTCATCTCAAAGCTGTCTTCTTAATAAAGAAGAAGAATCTTGGTTATGGCATAGAAGGCTTGCCCATATTCATCTTAATCATCTTGACAAACTAATTACTAAAGATTTATTTTCTGGACTACCTAAGCTTCAAATTCTGAAAGACAAAATTTGTGAAGCTTGTTTAAAAGGTAAACAAACTAGAAAATCCGTTTCAAATAAAAACATGGTTTCTACTTGTAGACCTTTGGAACTGCTCCACTTAGATTTGGTTGGTCCTTCAAGAAACAAAAGCCTAGGTGGTGGTAATCTTTATATCATGGTAATTGTTGATGATTTTTCCAGATTTACATGGACTATTTTTTTAAAAGCCAAATCAAATTCTTTCAAATCTTTTAAAAAGCTTGCCAAGGTTTTACATAATGAGAAAGGTTATTTCATTACTTCTATTCAAAGTGACAATGGTGGAGAATTTGTAAATGAAAAGTTTGAATTATTCTGTGAAAAGTATGGCATAAAACACAACTTTTCTGCTCCAAGAACTCCTCAACAGAATGGTGTTGTGGAAAGGAAGAACAGATCCATTGTGGAACTTGCTAGAACAATGCTTTGTGAAAACTCTTTACCTAAATACTTTTGGGCAGATGCTGTAAACACTGCTTGTCATGTTTTGAATAGAGTTTTGATTAGACCCATTCTTAAGAAAACCCCATATGAACTATACAATTGAAGAAAACCCAACATAAACTATTTCAGGGTTTTTGGATGTACATGTTTTGTTTTAAACAATGGGAAAGAAAATATTGGCAAGTTTGATGAAAAATATGATAAAGGGATCTTTCTTGGCTATTCTTCTAACAGTCATGCATATAGAGTCTATAATTTAAGACTAAAATCTGTTGAAGAATTAGTACATGTTGTTTTTAATGAGTCTCCTCGAGTGTTGCAGAGTAAAACAACAGGTACTACAGAAGATGATGAATTAGTCGATAATTCTTATCAGTTAAAACATCCCAGAGATATAGATCACTGTACTATCGAAGAAGGTGATCAATCGATTGATCCTACAAAAATTGATCCACCAGAAATAATTGCTGGAGAACAGGAAGAAGATACCTTGGATGAGCTTCATAAAGAATCGATTGTCCCAAGAGATCTTTCTCTAGACAATGTTATTGGGCAAATCAATAAGGGAGTATCCACTATAAATTTTCTTAATCAATTCTGCAATCATATGACATTCATTTCACAAATTGAGCCTAAATCTGTTAAGGATGCATTAAATGATGAATATTGGGTTAGTGCCATGCATGATGAACTTAATCAGTTTGAAAGAAATAATGTGTGGGAATTAGTTCCTAAAACCAAAGATATCAATATAATTGGTACTAAGTGGGTATTCAAAAATAAATTAGATGAACACGACATTATTACTAGAAATAAAGCTAGGTTGGTAGCCAAAGGATATAATCAACAGGAAGGAATTGATTTTGATGAAACCTTTGCACCCGTAGCTAGACTTGAAGTTGTTAGATTGTTATTAGCTTATGCTTGTATTAGTGGTTTCAGATTACTTCAGATGGATGTCAAGAGTGCCTTTCTAAATGGACTCATCAATGAAGAAGTCTATGTTTCTCAGCCTCCTGGTTTTGAAAATCACAAACATCCTGACCATGTCTACAAGCTGAAAAAGGCTCTTTATGGATTAAAGCAGGCCCCCAGACAATGGTATGAGAGACTAAGTAATTTCTTAATTGATCAAGGATACAAACGAGGTGAAGTTGATAAAACTTTATTCATTAAGAAATCTGGATCTGACATTATTCTGGTGTAGGTTTATGTTGATGATATCATTTTTTGTTCTACTAATAATGCCTTGTGTAATAAATTTTTTAAGGAAATGCAAAGTGAATTTATGATGTCTATGATGGGAGAATTGAATTTCTTCCTTGGTCTCCAGGTTAAGCAATTAAGGAATGGTTTTTTCCTAAATTAATCTAAATACTGTAATGAGTTATTGAAGAAATTTGATATACATAATTGCAAAGAATCCTCCACATCCATGTCTACTAACTGTTGTCTAGGTTTAGATGAAAAAGGGAAATTTGTTGATCAAACTAAATATAGAGGTTTGATTGGATCTCTTCTATATCTGACTGCTAGTAGGCCTGACAGTATGTTCAGTGTTTGCCTTTGTGCTAGATTTCGAGGCAAATCCAAAGGAATCTCACCTCACTCGTTGCTAAAAGGATTCTCAAGTATCTTAAAGGAACCATTAATGTTGGACTATGGTATCCCGAAGGTGCCTCTCTTAAACTTGTTGGATTTTCTGATTCTGACTTTGCAGGTTGTAGATTGGATAGGAAAAGTACCTCTGGTACATGTCATTTACTGGGAAGCAGTCTCATATCATGGCACAGCAAAAAACAAGCATGTGTAGCTCTTTCAACTGCAGAAGATGAATACATTGCAGCTGGGAGTTGTTGTGCTCAGAGTATCTATCTCAAACAACAATTGAAAGATTATGGGGTGTTTCTCAACACGGTACCTCTGGTTTGTGATAATACTAGTGCAATCAATCTAACTAAAAATCTTATTCAACACTCTAGAAATAAGCATATTGAAATTAGACATCACTTTATTAGAGAACATGTATCTAGGGGTGATTGTGAAATTTTATTCATTGATACTGAGAAACAATTAGCTGACTTGTTCACCAAACCACTACCTAGAGATAGACTTAATATGCTTAGAACTGAATTAGGAATTTTGGATCTATCTAGTATTGTATAATTGATTCTTTATTATGGTTTTGTGCTTTTTAATAGGTTGATAATATGTTTAATCAGTTGTCTGAAAATTTTGAAATATTTTTCAAACTATGTGTTTTAATCGATTGAAATTGCGAAATAATATGTTAATTTACTGATTCTCAATCTCTGTTCATGATTTATTGCCAAATTAATCGATTAAATAGGTTTTTAATCGATTTATTTCAATAACTCTTTAGCTCTGCATGTTTTCTTTTTTGAATTAATAGATTAAATCTTCGATTCATTTTACTTTTGATAATATGCGTCTATATCATTAATTGAAAATCAATTGATTTTATGGTAAATCAATTGGTTAATTTTTCTAGGGCTAGTATTGTATGCTTTGCTTCTGATTATTTACTGCAGATTGAGTTAAGTGCATTTGCAACTACAAACAACTTCAGCTACTCTCTTAAATGTAATGGTTATCCAATAAACGCTGAAAGACTTTGATTGGAAATCAGAGGTAAAGAAATCTTGAGTGATGCAGGTAATCAAGTAAATTACTGTACCCATTGTTCTCTATCTGTCTTTTCCATCGCTGACCCAGGGCACAAAACTGAGGTAATTTACTAAAAGACAAATTTGACTATTCAAAGTAGATGAAGAGTCAGGTTTCTCCCATTCCTTTTAGTATGCACTAGTTGATTCGAAAACCTTGTATTCTCTCTTTTCTGTATTTGGTTCATCTCTCAAACATCATGTTCAAGCGCACTAAATCTGGAAGGAGGAAGTTCAGCAGAGGAGAATCCTTAACTGCTGTCCAAGAAACATTAGGAGGAGGGCACATTGAAACCTGGTTCAATGGAAATCAAGAGAAGATGGGGTTATTCATTCACGAAATGAGCATAAAACAGATTAATATTCCCAAGGTTCTGAAATTCTCGTGGTTGGACGTTGAAGGGTTCAAAGGGGTTCGAAAGCTGTTGCAACACCAGAAACTTCAGAAGTTCCTAGAACTCAATGGTAGAATCTATCCTGACCTTATCAAAGTTTTCTTTACTAACTTGTCATTTGAAGGTTCTACACTTAAAACTCAAGTTAAAGGAGTGGATATTGAGATTACTCCCACTGCCTGGAAAAATGTTGCTGGACTCAAGGATGAAGGGGTAAAAGTCACTAAAGGGTATACCTCTGATGTAGAAGAATTCAACAAAGTCCAATATTTTTGTTCTTGTTTGAGAAATAAGCGTGACTCTGTGAGTTCCTTCAACACTGGGAAGCTTAACCTTGAAGAAAGAGTACTTGCATTCATAGTGGCCTGGCAGCTTACTCCCAGGGGGAGCAATCATGCAGTACTAAATGAAGGTGACTTGGTACTGATGTATTGTATCCACCACAGAATCAGAGTAAACTGGGTATTTGTTATCAAGGACCATTTGATCAAAGCAAAAAGGCTAAGTGATTTTAGGTATCCCTATGCTATCTTAATTTCTAAATTTCTAACTCATTTTGGTGTTGACTTAGAAGGAGAACTGTCTGAAATTGTTTGCCCCACAAATGAGATTAACAATTCCATCCTTCATAAAATGGGATTCATTAAGATTGATGGTGATTGGATTTCAAAAGAAGAAGTTGGGAGAGGTGAAGAAGAAGGAGAAGAGGAAGAAGATGAGAATACTGGTACTCCAAATGCTAATGAAGCAAGACAAACAGACCCCATGGAAGATGTTATGGCTCAGCAGTCTCCATTAGAAATGATTCCTTATGTGGCACCACTTGACCGTGGCACACCTCTTTCACAGTTTGAAAGGACTATACTACATCAAATGAATGAAATTCAAACTAATCAAAGGAGGCACATGGAAATGACATATGCTCTACAAGCTTGCCAGCATCAGCTTTATGAAGACTCCATTGCCAGATTTCAGCATATTGATAATCAACTGGAGGATATCTTCAACAGAATTGGAGACCTCTAATTCAATCAGGGTCCCTGGGATGGTGATGAGTGAAATTTCTCTTTAAAAGTTGTCTTTCACTTGTGTTTTGTTTGCTTTATTTGTTTTAATTTTGGGTACCTGAATGGTACTTATGACTTGTATTTGAACACTTTTTGATGAAGTCAAATAGGGGGAGAAGTATTCGCTTTATGCTGCTGACACTACACACACACATCACAAAATATATGTCTCTGTTATTGTTTCTTTATGCAGGTGCAGTGGTTATTTGTCTCCATCAAATAGGGGTAGATTGAAGCACTTGTTGGATTTGATGAAGACATATAAAGTTTATTTTGTGGGTGTGTAGGTAGATAGGTTATAGGTTTAAAATTTAATCTCTTGATAATTTAAGTATATCTTGTGATAAGAACCTATAAATGTTGCATTTCATAGAATTTATCTTACTGCATGAAAAACCAATCTTTAAGCCTTGAAAGAAGAAACTAAATTTTTTAATCTGTTAAAAAGCATTTTTAATCTGTTAAAATCACTTAAAATAGGAAATGTATATATACAGCCAATATTTTAATTGATTGAATCGTAGAATCAACAGGTTAAAATGTTCTTGATGGGTTTTCCATATTAAGGGTTTCGCAGTATTAATCTGTTGAATTGATTAATCAATAGATTAAAATGTTCTAAGCCATTTTTCATTTCAAACGTATCTCAAATTTTTAATGTGTTGAAATCAAGTTCAATCTGTTGAAACAGAGAGATATCATTTTTCATCTTAAAGTATCTCAGATTTTTAATCTGTTGAAATCAATTTTAATCTGTTGAAACAGAGAGATATCATTTTTCATTTTTAAGTATCTCAGATTTTTAATCTGTTGAAATGAGTTTTAATCTGTTGAAACAGAGAGCTACAATTTTTCTTTTAATTATTTCAATCCATTAAAAGCTCGAATTAACTGATTGAAAGAGTTTTAAATAAAATCAATCGATTGAAACATCATTTTAAATCGATTGAAACTATCATTTTCTCTCTTTTACTCTATAAATATAGTTTTGATTTCTCTTTCAAAGACACAATTTTGAAAACGATTGAAAGAAATTTTGGAGCTCTCATATTCGTGTTTTTCTCTGAGTATTCATACACATTTCATATCATAAGGCATTTTGATAAAGATTGTTGAAAGATCTTCAAGAGAGAAAGTTCTGAGTTAGAAAAATTGCTTCTGGACTTCTATATTGTAAAAGCTACAATCCAGGTTTATTCTTTTCATATACTTGTACGAATTCTAATTGTGTAGATTGGGTTTGAATCTGTACTAGTTACAGTAACTGGGTTTTGTTGCTGGGTGGTTTTTCAAGAGTCTATCTTGTGGTGTTGTAAGGTAGTTCTTGGGGTAGATTGGTGTATATCTACTGGTTTGTATTTTCACTTGGTATTAGTAGAACTTGGCAGATTTGTCAAGAACTGGATGTAGCTCTTGGGAAGAGTGAACCAGTATAAACTCTTGTGTTGTATTTCTGCTTTTATCTCTTTTCATTTCTGGTTTATATTCTTGCTTTGTTTAAAATCAAATCTGCCTAATAAAAGATTGGATAAAGATTAATCATTCTTCCACAAAGAAAGAGTGTTTTTCGAAAAAGATTTCTAAAGTTCAATTCACCCCCCCCTCTTGAACTCAATCATTAATTCTTACAGTTTTTCCTTCCTTGTGATGACAGAATTCTACTGAAAGCAAGGTGTCGACAAGAAGTGCAGGCACGAGACTCTTCAAATGTACGTCTGATCAGAGTTGTATTCAGTCAAATAAATACAGATAAATGTACTACTAGGAAGCTTTCCTAGGTCGTCTCCCAAGGACCATTGGTTTTAATCAAAGATTCACATATCAAACAGATAAAATAGTGATGGGGGGTTGGTTTGTAGATTAAACAGATAGACACAATTTAAATTCTACAAAACAGCAATAGTGACAAAAGCAGAGATTAAAAATGTATTGATTCCTTAATTCAAATGTAAATCCACCTATCACAGATTACCAAAATGAATGCCTTGTTCAATCTTGAAACCCGAAACTAGACAACTAAGCGAAGACTAAAAACGAGTCCAATATGCATTAAGCAAGCATACATCATTCAACCTTGGTACCACAAATTAAGCAATCATGTAGCAACCCACATCCATTAAGCATGAACAGGGGTTGTTTAAATGCAAGAACACAAATATGAGATTAAACATACATCAAATTTGTGATCCCTTCATCAAGCACAAAGTTAATTAGATGAAGACCAAAATAGGAAATGGCAGAAACGCTTCAAAACACAAAAATCTCAAGGGTTCATCACATTCTCCTCAAGGAATCAATACTCAAAGTTTAGCTAGCCATGGAAATGAACTGCAAATACAGAAATGAACGAAAATACTTCATCATATATATGAAAGAACTAGAAACCGAAACTTAAAGATCCAATATGCAGAAAAATCGAAAAACCCCAAGTGGGCACTGTTCCAAACGTCAAAATACAAAATACCAAGTTGGTCCAAGCTGAAAATGGGCTGAAAACATGAAAATGGAGTCTATCCAAGAATGAAAACGCAAAACCTAAGTGGTGGAACCATGGGTCATCAAGGAGAGCTTCCCAAACCTCAATAATGGAGAATGAATGTTTGGAAGAAGTCCCCCTCTCTAAAAATGAAACCCTCTCCCGTATTCACCTCATCTCAGCACTCCAAAATTACAAAAATGCCATTCTAGGGTTCATAATTACAAAAATGCCACTTTGGGCCTCAAATGTTGGCCCAATCACTTAATGACGTGGAAATGATGTGGAAATTCTCTTCATCTTAAGATTAATGTCCAAGCTCCAAAATTGCTTCACCAAAAATACCTAAATAATTAGAAACGAAAATTAGACCAATTAATGCTAAATTAAGCAAAAATCGGAATAATGGCCCAATGAAGCCCAATCAATGAAAATGCACTAATATTAGACAATTAAGCATAATGCACCAATTAAGATAAGTACAAAAGGGTAGGAAAATGGGAGAAAATAATAGCTCATCAACGTCCCAGGCGAAGAAGGCATCCATCGCGGCGTGATCCCCAGTATCATTATGGAAGGGGAACAAAAAGGTTCCAAACACAATTAGTGCTAGAGTCTTGTTGAAGGCAGACCAATCTCCCTTATCAGCCAAGGATGATAGATGGTCTTCTAGTAGTGAAATCTTCCACCCTTAGACACTCCCTTTTCCCATTAGGGCAGATTGATGAGGTGGCAATTGGCTTAGGGTGGCGACCTTATTCACCGAAATATAAGCCCTGTGGCTAATGTAGACCCCGGCTGACTTGGGCCATCGGATCATGAGCTCATACTCTTCTAAGGTCGGTACCAAATCAAACTGTAGGAACTCAAAGCAATGTAATTTGGAGCTCCAAAAGTGGATCAAGACTCTGACGAATACGTGGTCAACGTAGATTTTCAAGAGGTCGAGGATCCATCCATAAGATCTCTCAAAATCGGAACGAACCTCCGGCGGCATTAACGTGCAAAACTGTTCCAAACTCTCGACACAGTACCGAGGAATGTCCACCTTTCCCAACTACCTATTACTGGATCCCTCCATTAACTAAAAACAAAAATTCATGTCATGAGTATGATGTTTAGGTGAATGCTTGTAGGTGTTTACTTTTGCTAAACATTATCATGTTTTATTTTTTATCGTGATGCATGATAGTGTTGGAGATTTTTTTTTTGTATATATATATATTGCTTGGTTTTTTTAAGGAAAAAGGAAACTACCCATATGGATGTTTATGGATTTGATGTTATTACCATGAATGGGGTCCCATTCCCTTATTTAATTTTTTGAAATAAATAACTAGGGTAGGATAGATATGCCTTAAGACAAATGGCTTTGGTGTCATCCTCAAAGCTTACGCTTTGTGGGGTACCATACCCACTTTGGTGTAATGGTTCCTTCCCCCACTACTACAGAAAAGACTTTTTACGTCGGTTAAAATGGGCTTTCTACATCGGTTAAAGCGGCAACATAGATACAGGGGTCATAGAAAGTAAGCCTTTCTACGTCGGTTCCCTGACTAACCGATGTAGAAAGTCTTACTTTCTATGTCGGTTAACACTGATAACCGACATAGAAAGTCTTACTTTCTATAACCCCTGTATCTACATCGGTTAACAGTAACCGTGATTGTATGTGATATCAATGTCGGTTATGCTTATAACCGACATAAAATGTTAAACTTTCTACGTCGGTTAATGACATAACCGACGTAGAAAGTGTGTATTTTTTTTTTACATAACCTGCATTTTCTTCACAGATCTTACCTTTCTTCGAGTAGACCTGCCTATTCATCATAGTTCCAGATAGATATTCACAGTTGCAAACAATTGTACAGACAGATATGCACAGTTCATATATAGTTTCAGACAGATATGTACATATGAAACATATTGCAATCAATATATGTACCTCATAATTCCAGATAGTTCATTTACTTAAATGAATGTAAATTTGCTAACATAAATCAATTCAATCAAAATTGTTACAAGTCAAATTTGCTATGAAGATTGAATACTTAAAAGGAAAGAAGCCCACTGCTCTCTAATATCGTCTAACACTTCAATCTTCAATGGAGATGAGTCTGTAAATTCCTACATATTGAAACATTTCAAATTTAGAAACCATTTACATAATTGGCATATTTGACTTAATTATAGTATATTTACCTCCCTCCATGAGTCAATAATATTTGTGGATACGATGGTGTGCATGTGCTTCATCACATAATACCCGCACTCATGGCTTCTCGGTTGGCGTGGACACTAGAAGTTAAATACATGTCAGATTAATTTTAAATGACAAATTGAACAATAGTAAGAGGAATGCTTGGTCACCTTTGGTGCAATATACGTCAACTTCTTTCTAGCATGAGATGGAAGGCCTTGCAACATTAGGTGAACTTCCAAAGCTCTACAAAAGGACAAAAAATAATTATAATAGAACCTAATTTTGGTGTAAGTGCACATATGATACAACAATTAAAAAAACTAAACTTACGCGTCTATGTGCTTTCTAATATCCAAATCATTTGGTTTCTTGTGTAATGAACACAAGAGAATCACAAGAAATTGCCGAGGAACAATGATTATGAGCTCCCAATGACCCCTGCATGTTGAAATAATATTAGTAAAATTTCAGTTTTACATAAATGTGCATTAATTTATAAGATGTATACTTACTGATGCAAGTAAGGTGCTAAGTAGACTTCTTTGCCCCCATTTTGAAATGTATATATTAAGTACGTTTGCACCTCTTCAGCTTTATTCCCAATGGATTGAATGGCAACAGGGTCAACAAATCCATAGATAAAGGCAATCTTCCTCTCAACACACAAACGATGTAAATACCTTCAACATTGAAAATAAATAAAGTTATAAAATAATGTACCAGTGAGAATATCAAAAATATGTAAATTTACTTACAATTCTCAAAGCTACAACACTGATACACATAGCATATCAGTACCAGCGAGAATATCAAAAATATCCCTTTGGAGTAAGAAAAAAAGGATCGTCTTGGTCCTGCATACGACTTCGGGTGGCATATCTAACTGTATGGGAGTGGTCCCGATAGTCGCTGCTAGTGCACCGAGTCGCTGTAAAGCACTCGGTGGTGGTGATTCATGCACAACTTCCTTTGCTTTTTCAGCCTCTTTCTATACAAGTACCAAAAATAAATAACATTAATATACATCAACATATCAAAAAATAATAAGTAAAAAGGATAAATGCATGACACAACCTGTGCATGTGTTGGGATGGGTCTTGTTAATGAAACTAGTCATAAGATAAAATTTCTAGGTGTCTGTCCCACTGTTTGAACCTCTTCAGTGGGAATAGGGATTGGGGCAACAACATCCCGAACATCTACAACCACCACTCTTATCATATCATGTCCAATACTCTGGTGGTGGATGGTTGACCCCAATGCATACATTTTCCCTAAGGTAAACAAATGATAAAATATTTTAGACTATATAATGCTTAACAGAGTACCAAATATATGTCAAAGATATAATACGTACCGTAGGCCACCAAATGCTCGGGAGGACCCGCAACATACAACTCACAGTCAGCAGTGTCAGTAGGAGCAACCTCTGCCCCTCTATCAAGAGCATCACAACTCTCCTTTGTGCTGACATGAATCGGGGATCCCTCTCGTGCGGGAACAGAAGGTTGAGAGGACAAAGATGCCAACTCTGCTCGCATTGAGCTTAATAACTCTGCCTTCAAGTCAGAGTACACCTCATCTTGAATCTCCTTCCTAATTTGTTGTTTGAGGGACTCTAACTCCAACTCATTCAAATGCCTCAAAGTATGAGTTGCCACGGATGGGGCATCAAAGTACTGTCTGATGCCCACCCCTCGTCCAGCAGCACGAACACGTCTAGGATGCTCTGGGGTACCGATGGCCACTGCCAATATATCCTCACGGCCATGTGGGTGGAATGATCCCTGAGTGCTCTGCTCAACCAACTCATCCTACAACACAAAGGAAGGATTTTTTAGTAAATACATATGTCTATTGTAGTATAACATATATAATTAGTTTAGGGTATGCTACTTACAATACGTTGAGCTATAACATTAGTTTGCTCAGATAAGTAATTCCCTGATGAGTTCTGGCGAGCTCTCTTCCATTTATCATGGCGTGAAGGGCGAGTGACAGAACTCACAACTGAGTCATCTGAAGGTTGACTTGAAGATGTCTCCTTCATCATCTTCTTCTCCAATTTCTCATAACCCCCACGAGACAACCTGTGGGGGTGGATATTCTTTCTCTGAATATCCTGTGCCTTCTTCCGCTTAGCTTGTTGCATTCCATGTTAAATACCAAATTTAAAACCTCTATTTAAAAAAATGACTGCAAACAAATGGCAAATGTGCTAACCTGAAACTTAGGGTCTAAACGCTGAGTCCGAAATGCCTGCCATGTCTCCTCATCCAAAAACTGATACTGGTCACATGGGTTCTTGTTGCTCAATGCCCATATATGTATTGACTAGTCAGATCACTCTTAAAACCTCTCCAGCGTTCCCTAGCATATGAGATCCACTTTGTCCTCAACAAAGTGGTGTTAGGGACATCATATGTGACCTACACAATAAAAATAACATGAAGTTCCCAAAAAGTTAAATATATATACATGTTAAATGCTCAATAAGAGTAGGTACCAGGATACTCTGCCAAATCTGCTTCTTCAGTGTCTCTGGAACATGGTCCCAATCCTCAATAAG
This sequence comes from Sphenostylis stenocarpa, assembly GCA_963425845.1. Classification (NCBI taxonomy): domain Eukaryota; kingdom Viridiplantae; phylum Streptophyta; class Magnoliopsida; order Fabales; family Fabaceae; genus Sphenostylis; species Sphenostylis stenocarpa. The sequence goes on along the minus strand of OY731403.1, from coordinate 91,040,674 downwards.
AATACTAACCTTGCTTCTCCCAAGCAAGGCCACATAACTAGTGAATCTAGCATTGTGCTCTCCTATGGCTCTACCTGTTTGCATGTCAAACTGGATAGGCAATTTCTGATCGAAGCTACGACTGATATTCAAGTCCCTCAACCGTGTAGCACACCTACCCTTTTTCCTGGTAGACGGATGACTCTGATCACCACCTTGTGTAGGAGGGGGGGACTGTGTAGGAGGAGGGCTACCAGATGAATCTGCCATATCTGTGTTCAAAGAAAAAAATAATAGTCATTAGTTTAGACAATATGACTGAAGATAAACAAAAAAGTGCATACATTAAAAAATAATACATTAAAAAAAGTGCATACATTATCAAGTTGGAACATTCTCCCAAAATCCTTCCATATGGTCATAATGTGTGGCATGCACATCATCTATTTCTACATCAACACTCAAGTTTAGCATATTTGAAGAGAAACATGGTGTCTCCGGTATATCAAGTACTAATTCATCATTCTCATGAGAAGTATACATGGGTTTTCCTTGTAGAACCACTGACCATCCTTTGTTAGCGGGATCAGTGACATAAAACACTTGTTTTGCCTGAGATGCCATGATAAATGGTTCTTCGGTATAACGAGTATTTTCAAGGTTAACCAAGGTAAATCCAAGATCATCGGTGAAGATGCCAGTATTAAAGTCAACCCACTTACATTTAAAAATAGGTACTCTGAATATCGTGTAATCTATTACCCAAATCTCTTCAATTACACCAAAGTAGCCCATTGACGCCCTTATCGGATATTTATCCTTTGAACTCAAGAAATGCATTGATTCAGCCACCACCATGACTCCACTATTTTGCATTGTGCTTATTTCATCTTCTCCCTTTGTATAAAACGAATAGTTATTTATATCATACCCACCCCAACATATCACATCAAAGTTTGGCTCACATGCTAGCCACTTTAGTGTATCAGAAGCTGTATTGTCACCTTCAACTTGTTGTTTAAACCACTTCAAAAAGCTCTTGTTGTGTTCAGTAATCACCCACTTTTTAGGCATACGTGGATTATTTCGCTTCACAATGTCTTTATGAGCACTTAAGTAGGGGATGACTTCTTCACTGTTATTCAATATGTACAAATGCGCTTGAAGTACTTCATCTCAACACATTGTCACAACTTTTGCACCTCGAGTTCCTCTACCAAGACCTATTCCATGGTAACGAGTCTTAGGTAACCCTATAGCTTCAACTTCTGATAAGTATTTTGTGCAAAACTCAATAGCTTCCTCTGCAATATATCTTTGAACAATTGATGCTTCAGGACGATTTTGGTTCTTCACATACCCTTTTAATATCTTCATGTATCGCTCAATAGGGTACATCCATCGTAAGAAAATTGGACCACAGATTCTAACTTCCCTGGCTAGATGAACAATCAAGTGAACCATAATATCAAAAAATGATGGAGGAAAGTACATCTCAAATTGACACAATATGACTGCAGCCTCATTCTCTAACTGATCCAAAACATCCGGGTCCATAACTTTACTACATATGGCATTAAAAAAGAAGCATAATCGAGTTAAGGAATATCTAACATTCTCTGGTACGATACCTCGAATAGCCACAGGTATAAGTTGTTGCATCAATACATGACAATCATGAGATTTTAACCCAAGCAATTTTAGATCTTTCATAGATACAAGTCTCTTCACATTGGAAGAGTAACCAAATGGAACCTTCACACCTCGTAAAAACTCGCAAAAACTTCTCTTCTCTTTTTTAGACAGTGTGTGACATGCTGGAGGCAAGTATGTTCGATTACCATGAGGTTGAGGAGCTAATTGTTCTCTTATACCTATTTCAACCATGTCCAAACGAGCATTGACACCATCTTTTTTTTTTCCTTGAATGTTAAGGAGCGTTCCGATGATACTGTCACACACATTTTTCTCTACATGCATGACATCTATACAATGCCTCACATCAAGAACCCTCTAATATGGAAGAACAAAAGGATTGAAATTTTCTTCCATATACCTATGGCTTTCTTTTGCGTCTTTCCAAACTCAAACGAAATCACACTCGCTCGTTGATATACTTCCTCCCCACTTAAAGGTGTTGGGGCTGCATCATTTTCTTAACACCCGTTAAATGATTTTTTTAATTTACGATATGAATGGTTTGAAGGAAGAAATCTTTGGTGTCCAAGGTACACTGTTTTCCTTCCATGTTGTAGTTGATAGTGACATGTGTCTTCTTCACATATCGGGCAAGCTTTATGTCCCTTTGTGTTGTAGCCACTCAAATTACCATATGCTGGAAAGTCATTAATTGTACAAAATAACATTGCACGCAACTTGAATAAGTCACCTTGTACCCATCAAACACATCAACACCTTCCTCCCACAACATCTTCAACTCTTCAACCAATGGGCTTAAAAAAACATCAATGTCATTTCCAGGTTGTCTGGGACCCGAGATCATCAAAGATAGCATCAAGTACTTACGTTTCATACACAACCACGGAGGTAAGTTGTAAATAACTAACACCACAGGCCATGAACTATGTTTACTGCTTAAATTTCCATATGGATTCATTCCATCTGTAGCAAGTCCAAACCTAATGTTTCTTGGATCATTACCAAAATTCTGGAAGATGGAATCAATTTTTTTTTCATTGCAATCCATCTGCCAGATGCCTCAATTGACCATCTTTAATACGACTATCTACATGCCATCTAGTGAGCTTTGCATGATTTCCATTAGTGAATAATCGTTTCAACCTTGGAACAATGGGAAGATACCATAACACTTTTGTCGGGGTACCCTTCATTACATCATTGTCAGAATCACCATCCTTCTTCTTGTATCGTGATTCCCCGCATTGTGGACATTCATGAAAGTTCTCAAATTCTTTCCTGTACAACACACAATCATTCGGACATGCATGAATTTTTTGGTACTCCATACCCATTGGACACAATATCTTCTTAGCATCATAATTGTGGGTTGGCAATGTGTTACCTTCAGGGAGCATGTCACTCAACAACTCAAGCAATTCTGTGAAACTTTTATCAGTCCACCCATTCTTTGCCTTCACATTGAACAATTTTAGTATCACCGACAATCGTGTGAACTTAGTACAATTTGTATACAAAGGATTTTTTGCATCATTGGACAACTTCTCGTACACATGTGTATGTTGGAAGGCATCTTGTCCAAGCTCACGAATCATTTCCTCCAGCTGATCATCCATCTCTAGATCAACTTCTTCTTTGTCTTTTACACTTGGCATGTTTAATAATTCACCATGCCATGTCCACTTTATGTAACTCTTTAGGAAACCATCACAAAGAACATGTTCCCGAATAACTTCAGTCGGTAATCTTCGCTCATTCAAGCAGTTAAAACACGAGCAATAGAATCTTCCATCATTATCCGGAACATTCATCTTAGCAAATTCAAGGAATTGTTCTACTCCACTCTCATATTCATTTGTTGTTCGTCTATAATTGATCCAACTCCGATCCATTGTTACCTTCTGTGACATAACACAACATATAAGTATAGTTTGAGGATGATAACATCCAACATGTTTTGCTGAAATTGCGATGTCACATGATTGGATATTTTAATCTTTCAATAGGAAGTTCTGTCCTATAATGGATCATTTCATGACTGACTCCAATCAAGGCTCACCGTATTGTCTCTTAGGTTGAGCATAAGCGATGATAGTTTTCACTTAAAATGAAATAACTACATTATAATACAAATATAATTTTCAAAATCAAAATCAAGAAAGAATGCCTACAGAAACATGTTCAAAAGACTAAAATACTTACAATACGTCTCTAAATTAGCTAAAGGCACCCGTGATCTTTCCATCTCTTCACAGCATTATTACATACCAGATTCAAAACTGTAAACCTACAATGGCTAAAGCAAGCACGAAAACTTACCTCTTGAAGACCTACAGAGGTGGCAGGTGGCGTGACGTGCAGAGCTGGGTGGGGAGCTCTGCTATGGGTGAAGTGATGAAATGGAGTGATGCGGCAAGGGTAAAACAGAAGATACTATGTCGGTTGCCCTAACACCCGTCATCAAATACACTTTCTATGTCGGGTAAATTTTAACCGACATAGAAAGTTCACTTTCTATGTCGGTTAAAATTTACCCGACATAAAAAGTGAATTTTCCCACTTACCATGTCGGTTACCTATTACCCGACATAAAAAGTTTATGATTTTATTACAAAATTGCCACCGCGCTACATACTATGACAGGTGGACTACAACCGTGATAAAAACTCGTCATAGAATCCTATTTTTCCACTAGTTCCCATCACGGATTTGACAAGTATTACGAAGGTTACCGCACCTTAGTACGTTTGTCCCTTCCTTGTGGATGGTTACAAACGTGTTTGGGGTCTCTTTCGCCTTTGACTTAAGGTTATCTAATTCATCCTAGTAATGAATAAATTTATGCTTGAAAGATTGTATGCATACCTTTCTTATGCATTTATTTTCTCTCTTATTTCACCACTCTTAAAATGATGAGGGTATGAATGGTTTGACTTTGTCATAATCTTTTTATTAAATTTCATTATTTTTAAATGAATGTTTTGACTTTGTTAAAATGTGTTTTATTGTATTTATTATTTTTGTAACCCATTTATCTCTTTTGTATGTCAACGTGACTACTTAGCTTACAAAGAACCTGAAACCAGGCTAGCAAAAATGAATAGTGTTCGAGATAAAGTTTGTTTATTAAGAAAAAAAATTTGTTTTATAACCCCTTATCTCTTCTGTAAGTCAACGTGACTACTTAGCTTACAAAGAACCTGAAACCAAGCTAGCTTAAATGAAGACTGTCCAAGATAAGGTTGTTTATTGCGAAAGGGTTTTGAGATGCTATTTTATTTGTATTATTATTTTTTTTTATCTTTGTTATTGTATGATTATGCTATGCAACAAACAAATGCACAAACAATTCACTCATCCGCAAATAGAGCGATGTCGTTTAATTACAAGGTAGGGGTTTCTTGCAGAAAAGTGCATTGGCAAAGGTAGGTTCTAACTGTCCTCACCAAGGTCTAGGTCCCCAAGGTGCCCCCATTATAGGGTTCCCATGATCTCTCAGCCCTCAAACCATGTGTGGCTCAAGTGCCTTGTCGACGTCCTACAAACTGAAAAAGGAGGGTTATCACCTTGAGTGGTGGCTTCTGACAATGACCTACTGGCACTATGGTCATTACCACGATCGGCCATAAACACCACCCACTCCCTATGTGTATTCACTCTTACCCTCGGGTATAGAGGGACTGTTGTGTGCAAGGGTTTGTGTACAATTTTTATTTCAGACAATTACAGAAAATAAACATACAACAGTTATTAAAGCCAAACAGTAAAACATGTTATTCAAACAAAGAAAGGGTAGAGGCATAATTTTAAATCTAATATTTTTTTAGGTTATTCCATCACTAAATAGAATCAACTCTCATGACTTCCCTAGTGGAGTCGCCATCTATCGCCACCGTAAAAAAGTGGTTAGAACGACATGATGGTTTTGATGACTCAGTTTGTTTTAAAAAATGTGGTCATCGCTCTTAGGATGTCCGATAATCGAACTATCATTAAGAGCAAGGTTTTCATAAATGGATTATGGAGTCGCCACCAATGTTTTTACCATAAACATTGGAAAAAGAAAATAAAAGAAGGTGTTGGTTTAAGAAAAACCAACTTTGGCCATTATAACCAGAGTTGGGGGGAGTTAGTTACATGTGGAGAAGGTATTAGCACCCCACAACGCCCCTTTGGGGTTCCCTATGATGGAATAATCTTAGAAAATAAAGACAATAAAAATTATACTTCTACCCTATTTATTCATTGCAGTATTTAAATGACTATCTACATGGCTCTAACTAATGCACACAAAAGGAAGATAGTAAAGGAAAGCGATAAAAGAGAAGAGATATGATGAAAAACCTCCGAAGCGGACTTTTATAAATCTTGCACTTGAGGACACTTTTTGGCAGTCCCCGCTCTCTATAGAGACACCCCTCCCTCGAATAGAAAAATTAAGAACTAAGCTCCTTGAGTGTCAAAAGATCACTCGTACTTTGGAATAATACTCAGAGTTACTCAGAAGTACCAAAATAGGTTCTCTAGAGCATAGGAGAGTGTGAAGTGTGTGGAAAAGTGAGAAATGAGGGTCATATTTATAGGGAAATGAGCCAGGAAAAGTGGACGGTCATTTGGCTTAAGTGGACGGTCGTCCATGGCCTAAAATGAGCATAGACGGTCGTCTATTCAACATGGACGGCAATCCATTGCTCAAAATAGGCATTGACGACCGTCTGGTTATCCTGGACAACCATCCAACGTTTCTGACAAAATTTCTGATTTTTATTTTCTCAGAAAACCCTCCTTATCCTAAATGGAACCTAGAAAATGCTACTAGGGGCCTATTGGAGCCTTAACCATCTTCAAAATGGAGGAATCCCGAACTTATTGTGAGGTCAGGCAAGATTAGGGGTCTACAATCCATGATGGGGAAGGAACCATTACACTGAAGTGGGTGTGGTGCTCCATGAAGCGTAAGCTTTAAGGGTACCAAAGCCATTGTCTTAAGGCATATCCATCCCACACCAAACATTTATTTCAAAAAAATAAAATAAATACATGAAAATAAGAAAGTGGGACCCCTTTCAAGATAATAACATCAAATTCATGACATCCATATAGGAAGTTTCCCTTTTTCTACATGAAAACCATATACAAAAAATATGTATGTACAAAAATCCCAAACACTATCATGCATCATGTTAGAAAATAAAACATGATAATGTTTAGCAAAAAACAAATACCTGCATGCACGTGCTCACCCAAACATCATGCTCATAACATGCATTTTTTCTTTTAGTTGATGGAGGGATCCAGTAGTAGGCAGTTGGGAAAAGTGGACATTCCTCGATACCATGTAGAGAGGTTGGAACAATTATGTACACTGATGCCACCCGAGGTCCATTCCGACTTTGAGAAATCCTATGGACGGATTCTTGATCTCTTAAAGATTAGCGTTGACCACATCTTAAAGACCACGTTGACCACGGATTCTTGATCCACTTTTGGAACTCCGATTTACATTGCTTTGAGGTCCCGCAGTTTGATTTGGTACCAACCTTAGAGGAGTATGAGCTCATGATCTGATGGCCCAAATCAGTTGGGGTCTATATTAGTCACGAAGCTTATATTTCGGTGAATAAGGTTGCCACCCTTATCCGATTGTCACCTCATTAGTCTGCCTTAATGGGAAAAGGGAGTATCCGAGGGTGGAAGATTTCACTGCTAGAAGACCATCTATCATCCTTGGCTGATAAGGAAGATTGGTCTACCTTCAACAAGACTCTAGCGTTGATTATGTTTGGGATCGTTTTATTTCCCTTTCATACCAATACAGTGGATCACACTGCGATGGACGCCTTCTTCGCCTGGGACATGCACTCGAAGAGTCTCGTGCCTGCACTTCTTGTCGACACCTTGCTTTTGGTAAAGTTCTGTCATCAAAAGCAAGGAAAAACACTTAGATGCTGCTCTATGTTGTTATATGTTTGGGTCATCACTCATCTTTATGCCTCAAGCCACATGGGGGCATTCCCTCTCTACCGTCGTCATTTTATGGAATGGAAGGTCGAATTGGAACATTGGAATATAGAGCATGTATCATGGGTCTGCCCTTGGTTCTGACCCAGACAAATTCTCATTCGATGCGAAGATTATTCGAGCATACCTTTATTGGGCCTTAGGGGTTGCATAGCCTATTCCCCAAAGATAGTTATGAGGCAACTCATGAAGACCCAAGTTGTGCCATCACAAGAATAGATTGGAGGATTGTGTTTCTTCTATGACTCCAGTAGCTTTGAAGGTGCGACTGCCATACGAAGAGCATGGGAGATAGAGAGCTTGGTAAGGCTCGAGTGTCTATTTCCAGTGACTATGAGGAATGGAGACGAAATAGAGGGGTGCCACAACCACTCGCTCCACCTGCCTCAGCATTCGTAAACGAATAGATGCTTACACAAGTCGACGCCTTAACCAAGAGGATAGAAGTCATGAGAGCCCAGTTGAGGGCCCTTGAGGAGAAAGAGCAAAAATCTACCCTAATCATCGATGGTCTACAAAGGCAAGCCAAGAAGAAGGACCAAGAAATAGAGCGCCTCAAGTTTGAACGTTCTAACTTTGAGGAGGAGACTATCCGAGCGCCTAAAGTTCCAAAGCTCGATCTGGATAGTCATCTCCGGGAAATGAATGCCAAAATAGAACATCTTGAGGCAGAGCATGCAAAACAGACACAAACGATCAAGAAGATGAAAGATGACCTCAGATTGACTCGATCTAAAGCGCAAAGATGGTGGGAAACTGCCCAAGAACATAGCGCAAACCTTTCTGATCTCTGCCTCAAAGAAAGAAAAGGACTAGCTCAGTTCGGCCAGACCCTTCAAGAAAGAGACCAAGCAATTGAAAAGTCCGAAGATTTACAAGCCTTGATCGTTCATCATGAGGTGAAGACAAAAGAAGCTCACTGGTATAGTGAAGCTATGAGCCAAGAAGTCCATCAGCAAGTCAAAGCACTTGCACTACATGTACGAGAAACCGAAGAGGATTTACATAGAAATCTGAACCCGCCTGTGGGTTTCTTTAAGCTTTTCCGATTCTGTAAAATGTGCTTCGAAGCATTGTATAGAAGAATGTCCACTATTTGATGAAATGAATAAAATTATCTTTTTCTTCATCTTCCCAATTATCTATTGCATTCATAAATTGCATTTATTCATATATCCCTCCTCGTTTTAATAATAATAAGATAATTAAAAGAAAGGATTAATTGATGTGATTTCCAATAATCAGAAAAATGGAGAGGAAATCGTTCATCATCAAGCCTCAGTCGTTGGTCATCTAAGTTAATAAAGAGGAGGGGGCAAGGACGCCATTGTATTTGTTCACGCCTCGTCCTTTCCCCTATTCATCGAATAAAGTCGTACCATGGAGATACGAAGAAACTTTGCCGATCAATAAAAACATCTCCAACATAGCCGGTATTGGGGGCATGATAAGAAGTGGAAGAATCTACTCCCACAAGGAGCTACAAGATAACACTCGTAAAAATAAAAGAAAAAAAAATAAAGAGACCGAAGAAGAGAATAATAAAGAATCCAAGGAGGAGACTGAATAGTTACTCCAGAACATAAGACAAAGCGAGTACTCCATCTTTGACCAACTCAATCACACACCTACGAAGATAACTTTGTTATCTCTAATAATGAGTTCAGAACCACATCGGAACGCCCTGTTGAAGGTCTTGAATGAAGCCTATGTTCCGCATGCCATATCCCAAGACAAGTTTGAGGGGATTGTTGGTAATATTACAGCTAATGATCGTCTCACCTTCACTGATGAAGAACTCCCTCCTGGAGGGTCAAGCCATAACAAACCCTTGCACATCTCTGTTAAGTGCAAGTAATATCTCATCGCCAAAGTTCTTGTGGATAATGGGTCATCCTTGAATGTCATGCCCAAATGTACATTCGATAAGCTGACAGTCCAAGGAGCCCACATGCGCCCAAGTAATACTGTTGTTCGAGCCTTCGACGGATCAAAACATGAAGTAACGGGGGAGATCAACCTACCAATCCAAATTGGCCCCATTATCTTCAACGTAGATTTCCACATGGTGGATATCACTCTCACTTATAGTTGTCTCCTTGGTAGACCTTGGATTCATGACGCTAAGGCAATTCCCTCAGCGCTCCACCAAAAAGTCAAGTTCATGGTAGGCGACAAGCTGGTCATATTCCAAGCTAAAGAGAATATCTTGATCAGCAAACCGTCTGTCCTACCCTATGTGGATGCAGCTGAAGAGGCCCTTGAAACATCTTTTCAAGCGCTAGAAATTACCAATGTGGAAAGACTTCCCAGCAACATGAAGGTAGCCCACATAATGACAAAGTGTGGATATCACCCTGGCTAAGGGCTCGGTAGGGAATAAAGGAGCTACCAGTTATTGAAGACAATCCTTTGAAGTATGACTTAGGATATGACCCTACAAAGGATCGAACCGCACGAAGAAAAGGGAAGTCTCCCCTCTACACCTTGAATCATATCTTCCGAAGTAGAGGGGTCCAAGCGTCAAGAATGGCTTTAGTCATTAGGTGTTCTTCTTCCAATTTTTAAGGGATGTAAGTCTAATGACTATTTGAGATTACTCCTCGGGCGAGCCTGACCCCCGAGCATTTTTAGGGCACATATTTCCCTTTTAATTACAAAGAATGACATTCTTACTATTTTGCTTCTCTTTTTTCTATTCATGTATATACCTCATTATTAACCATGTTTATGCAAACATTTTCCAAAATGCGTCAAAATAATCAAACCGTGCCATTGACAAAACCATCATCACCGATTGACTAGAAACACGAATAAAGTTTTACCTCTTAAATAAAGTCGTGTTTCGCCAATGTTGTGCAAAAAGAAAACAAAATAAAACAAGCCCGTAGAAGCCAAAGACCAAAAAGAAAAAAGGGCAAGATACCCGGTAAGAAACCCACTAAGGGGGTTACGCAAAAATTAGGGTAAACCTGCTAGGAATCCCTAACAATAATAAAGGGTAGCCTAGGCAAAAATTAGGGTTACAAAGTAAAGTCCGCTAGGATTCCCAAAACAAGAAAAAGGGGAAAACCTAGACAAAAGTTAGGACAAAAAAAACACAGCATCCTAGACGAAAAACCTAAAGGGCAGGCTAGGGAAGTTAATCGGTCATGACAAACGCCATAAAATAATCATTTAAGACACTATTTCATAAACAAAACTTTTGTTTAAACTAGCCTAAACAGTTTGACCAACCTTGGCCAACCATTCTCACAAAATCCATTTTGTTAAAAATAAAAGCCCTTCTAAAATACAAGCCTTTGAATCTAATAACCTTTCTTCCTTCTTTTCTCCTAATGTTACCGTTGGGTCGGGACGGCCGTCCCAGAATCCAGATGGTTGTCCCAACGTTACCGTTAGGCCGAGACGGGCGTCCCGAATCCCAAATGGTCGTCCCGACCCTCAAATTTTCGCCTATAAATTTAAGCATCCAGAATCCATGCATTGCATCCCATTCTCACATTCTCTCTTCCTTTTCCCCTTTCCCTTGCATATTTGAGAGTGTTTGAGTAATAATGGACCTAGGGAATCATCATCTCGATGCAAGCACTCTCGGGGACCCGCCAGGGAAGCTCCTATTCCTCAAGACCCTGCCCAACTGACAGGGCAGCACCAAGTTAGAATCACCAACATCCGCCAGTACGCATGGCACCTGAAGCTCTGTCTGGATTTTGGGATCTAACTGCCTTTGGTTGGGATCAGGATGTGAGGGGATACATCCAGGGCATAGGATGAGACTTCTTGCTCCGAGAGCTGCCCTCGCGTATCTACCACACTGCCACCATGGAGTTTCTCGTCTCTGTTACGCTGGTGGACATGCCGTCTGTGGTTCTTAGGGTCCCTCCTGTCAAGGCGGTCTCGTGCTAGATGAACGAGGCCTACAAGATTACATTGCTAGACGAGTTCAATGTCCTCATGGGTTTTCATTAGAACATGAAGATCCAGACTGCAGAATACCGAAGTGCATTCTGTGAGATACCAGCAACCCTCACCACCAGCGAGATGTGGGAGGATATCACAGGTTCCCAACGTGTTCCCGCCCATCTGAAGGGCGCAACTTTTCTCCCTCCACTCCGTATATGCCACAAGCTGTTGGCGGGAACCATCCATAGTAGGAAGGAGAGTCAGGGTAAGGTCACTCAGCTTGACCTCTTCGCTGTTTATTGCATGCATCGGGGGTTGCGATGCAACCCTGGCTATTTCTTCTTGAGAGCACTGAAAGACTTTGAGACCTGGGGTCCAACAGGAACCATTATGGTGGCTCCTCTCATGACTCCCCTTGCTGAACATTGGGGATGCCCCGATAGAGAGGACATTCCCACCGCCCTTCGACCATAGCTTATAGATGGGTCGATGCTCGCTCACATGAGCATCCTCTCCCGACAAGGGACTGGGTTTGTCCTACACCCTCTCCTCGTCGTGGCAATTGACTTCCACAACGTGGGTTCCTCCCAATCGCAGGAGATCCCTGTACCTCCAGAATTCTAGCCGTAGCAATGAAACTATGACCATGACTTCGCTGGTGTCTACCAGCGTATGCATGACGAACACACATATATGGAGCCAACAGTTCGATCATCTGGCTCTGAGGCATGAGCAATTTGATCAGAGACAAGAAGGGTTGAACCATAGGATGGAGGGTTTTACCCAGAGGATAGATGGGTTTGGCCAAAATCTAAACAGCATGATTCAGAGCCAGGAGGAGTTCTAGCACTGTATGCTCCCCCGATTCCCCTCGCTAACACCTTCTTCAATATCCAACTCAGAGCCAGAAAATTGAGATGCTTTGATGACTCTTTTGTTGTACTCCTAGAACAGTAGCCTAGTTTTTTTTTAACTTTCGCTTTCATTAGGATGGTTGTACTCTAGACCTTGCAAATAAATGAAACCTTTGTCGTTTTCATCTATCTACGCTTGTTTGCCTTCCCTCTCTTTCGAAAAAGCTAGCGTGCATAAAAGAAATTAGAAAGTAAAAAGACACACACATTATCATAAAAAAACCAAATTTTGAAATTGCGAGAAAAAAAAGTAAAATCGCGGAAAAAGGTGAAATTAAATAAAAAATCCTAACCCTTAGGTAACCTAAAGGCAAAATAAGGGCTTCCAGAATCACAAGCTCTGACTATCACCCTTGCCACATTTTAAAACAAAAAAGAAGAATGGGCAAGGAATTAGAAATTCCATTCCCCTAGCGGAATAAGAGCTTTACAAAGCCATTTCCACCAGCATTAATCAAAGAGTCAAGACTCTATCCCCCTGAGGGCATTCAAAAATCAGATCCCCAGGAAGTCAACTACCCTGGCGAATCAACAAAAAGAGAAGATATATTCCCAGTGAGCCTATTGCAAAGGCAATTTCTTAACTCTTATCCCCAGAGAGTCGTTTGCCTACGCATAGGCAAGACCTGGTGAGCAAAGAAGCTCGCATTTCCAAAGGGAACATCAGCCTACTAAGAGGCAAAGCAAAGCAACCAAGGGTCTTCACTTCCAGATGAAGCATCCGCCTATTCAAGAGGCATCATTAAAATCCCCCAAATGGATTCCTGCCTACCTAGGAGGCATTTATCAAAAATCCCCAACAACCAACAAGTTGGATGATTATTGCAAAAGCCAAAGATCAAAGAATCCTCGGCGTGCCGGATGACTACACTAGAAAAGTCAACAAGAACAAATTTCAAGCAAGAACTACTCCCCATGGAGTCATCGCATGACCAAGATCAGTAAGCCACTATCACACAGTTCAATCCAAGGGAAGGACTCAAACCAGATGGGGGTTCGTACTCTTCCAGTCTTACAAAGGGAAGTCTCTTTTTGAGACATCCGGCGCTTGGTAGTATAATAATTTTATTGTTCGTGGGAGGAGTGCTCTTGTAGAGGGAGGGGATTGCCAAAAAGCGTCCTCAAGTTTTGAGATATATAAAAAACTCACTTCAAAGGTTCCTTTTCTATTCTTTCTCTTTTATCGCTTTCTTTCGTGTGCATTAGAAGTTAGGACCATGTAGATATTTAATTACTGCAATTAGATGAATAAATAGGGTAAACACATAATTTTTATATCTTTATTTTTTAGAATTAATCCATCATAGGGAACCCGAAAGGGACGTTGTGGGTTACTAACACCTTCCCCACATGTAACTAACTCCCTTACCCAACTCTAGTTATAATGGCCAAAGTTGGTTTTCTTAAAACCAACACCTTTTCTTTTTCTTTCTTTTTCAATGTTTATGGTTAAAACATTGATGGAGACTCCTTAGAACCCTTTTAAGAAAACCTCACTTTTAAGGGTAGCTTGGTTATCGAGCATCCTAAAAGTGATGACCATCTATTTTACGAAAACGCAAGTCATAAACCATCGCGTTGCGATCGATCACCCATTTTTTGGTTCCCCTCCCTTAGCAGTTGGGGACGACGGTGACAGTTAGAAAGAATAAACACCTTATTCTTTTTCTTGGCTCGATGAGTTAAAGGAGTATTGTCATTATCATCAAAATCTGACTCAATGATGGTTGGTGTTGGAAGAGGAACATTGGTGGTGGAAGGTGCAAATATCTGAAATAAAATTATGTTTAATACATGCATGTAGTGAATTGTTCAAACAAAGGGTGCTTCTAATATACCTGAGATGATGATATGGGAATTGAAGTAGGAGAGGGAGTAACTTTTGACCTCAATTTTTTCTGAACAAGGAAGAAGATTAGTCAAATATAAATCGAGAATATGGATAAATAAGAAGAATTTATGCATAATTAGGATCAAAGTGATCATTCATATCGGGCGAAGAGTAAGGCCATGTGTTTTCCTCTTTTTTTGGACTTTGGGGGAAGATTAAGCAAGAGGTGCTTCAGTAGGCTGAGATGTCTCCTCTTCAGGGTCAACAAATTTTGTAGAAGAATGGATTGCAAAGAAGGAACAAATCAAAGATAACATAAGTAAAGGCAGAAATATCATACATGCTTAAAGGATAAAAGGAGAAATAATCTCACTAAAAGGCATATCGGTTAAGATGAACACATGATCAATATGGGTAAGCCAACATGGCAAGTCAATTTTTGATAAGTAAAGGTAAGGTAATAGGATAACTTTGAAACAATAATGGATTTGTTTATTGGTTTGGGATATAGGAGTCATGATGTGATCTAAGTTCAAGAACCCATTTGGGGTGAGTTAGAGGCTTAGAGACTCCAAATGGAGCATAAGGGAAGGGTGGTAAGTTGGTCGGAGTTCTGTCTAAAGGGTTTATAACTTTCCTAGAATCTTGATTTTGGTAAACCTTTTTTTGTAAAGAAAAAACTGTTTCTAAAAGTGGATTCTAATCGAAGAGGATTATAACATTCTTAATAAAAATTCTCGAACTTTATAATTTGAAGATGATGCTCAAATTTACCTTTCATGGCCTTTGATTTTTCTTGCACAACAAATTCAGGGTGAGCATCTAATTGAGTTGTTATAATGGTAAAAGAAAAATACCTCGTGGAGAACCATTGATCCCACCATGTACAAAATTAGAAAGTGCTCAAGAAATTGGACTTGAACGGGACTAGGTGAAACTCAATTGGCTTTGAGGGAGTCAATTGAAGAAGTTCTTCTTGCAAGCTTGATTCATTATAAGTGATACCTCATGGAGTGATATTATGGAATCGAGAAGTGAGGAAGGCTTGGCTTAAGCAAATTGATGTTGGCAGACATATAAGAAGAACTTAACATCCTTTATTTAGAAACCAGCTATTAGTATGTCCTATGTTAAGAAACCAGTCCAATCTTCAATTAATTTGACTTGTAATCCTAGAGTGTTGGCTAGGGGTTTTGACTTGACCCATGATTGACCTTGAATGTGGTGGACATAGTTGTTGATTTTGAAGAAGGGGGCAAGAATGATATCAAATTATTGTCGTGATAACAAGAATAAATTGTAAGCTTTGTACAGGGTGAAGTTAGGATTGTAATGTCTAGGGTGTCGAGTGGTTGGAGAGGTTACCACTAGGGTGATTTGATCGAAGAGCATCCACTGCTTCACCAAAATTAGCGTACATGTGGGCTAGCAATAACTTAGCTAAACAAATGTTGGGTGATCCTCGATGCAGGAGATATGCTAAGTTGAAGTAATGCTAAAAGATTTGGATTGATCAAGGGCAGATGACGTATGTACATAGCCAGTACATAAGAAAAACGATGTGCTCCTCATCAGAAACAACACTAGTTTGGTCATTGATACCATGTTCTTGTAAAAAGTGACCATAAACAACAATAGTTGCGCTACTAGGAGAAACATCGAAGATGTCAATCTTCTTCCAATGTGCCTTGAACTTAGACTCAACTCTATTAAGCCATTTAATATAGGATGATTTTTTCTCGGGTGGCCCAGAATAATAGACTTTGGACGACTGGGGAGAGGAAGTTTATCCTAAACTTCCCTTTTGTGTCTTACAAAATGGATTTTCCTTCGACCTCCCCCAGCCCAAAGGCATACGATATGCCTTCTATTGAGTATGAAATGAGTACTTAGGTCGAGCGGATTCTCTATGATTCCTCTTCTAAGCCAAGGACTAGAGCAAAGGTCTTGTCATTGATCTCAACCAACTATGTAGAAATAGGATTGAGGCTAGAAACGTGAGAAGTAACAAAAGAAGTCATGATACTTGAACATATTAGAAGGTTGATAAGGAGAGATAGTTCAATAGAATGTGAAGGGAGTATAGATGTTTGTAGGTTTAGGAGGTTGAAAATTAGGAGATGTTGATAAACAAGTGTGAAATGATGAAGAAGATGAAACATATTTAATTTTAAAGAAAAACAACTTCCCAAGAAATCTAGAAATATTAAATGAGCTTTTGTATTGACCCATATCCAACCATGCAAATATTTTAACCTAAATATTGAAACCAATGACTACTAAATGCATAATGATACATAGGGTCGAATTTATTATGGGAATTTGGCATTTATGAGGGGAGTAGGGTGCAATGATGAAAACATGAGTTATGCAACTTTTAGACTAATTGCAACAAATGAATAAATTAAAATATTGGGATATGTTGAATTGTAATCAAGAATAAGAGAAATGTATATTCATTGGAATTCATGTTACATTCTCTTACAGGGACATTTTGTTATTGACAAATTTGCATATATATATTGAAGGGAATAAATCAAGAATTATAGGAGATCTTAAAGGAAACAATGTTAATGGAAGAAGATAATAGAGGGTATTAATAGGTGAATAAAGACTAAAAAAGTCAATGAAGAGTAAAAAGGTTAACCTAAAGAGATGAAGTGAAATGTGTGGATCAAAAGTACAAGCTTTAAATGCTTATGATTAGAAAATGTTTGAAAACGTGTATTATGGAAAAGAGAAATGGATTTGAACAAATGAGAAGTCAAATCGAGAGATATATGAAAATAGTCTGATTATGTAACATGTACTTCTAGATATTATGTGGCAACAAAATGACTCGAGAAAATAAGAGAATATAAGAAAGTAACTTAGTTTGTGAGTTTTATTTTCCATTTATTGTATTTCCTTTGTCTTCACCATAATTTTATTTTTATTTTTATATATTTTAAAGTGTCTTATTGGTTATAAATAAGGTGAAATAAATGTAAAGAAAGTTATTTTCTTTATCAATTCATGTTTTATTCTTGATAATAGGTTAAATTTTTATTTTATGTAATTTCCTTCCTTTGCATATTTATCTTTCATCACACATTTTCTTTCCTGCAATTTAATTTTATTATTCTCACAATTTACTTTAAATATTACAAATGATATTAAAAATCCAAATTATATATGTGCGATCATTAATTAAAATATATCTTATCTTAATTATTGAGTGATTGATATTGATCTCATATAATACGATTGATAAGTTGAAAATTATTTCTACTTACTAATAGAAATTAAAAAAAATACACATGATATTTAAATGGTTCATCACACACTTAAATAAAAATAATTTAATCGAACAACGAATCATTTATATTATATATATATATATATATATATATATATATATATTTTGTATAAAATTGTAAGCTTTCATTCAATAAAAATATTAATTTCTATTTATTATAATTATTGTAAAGTAAATTATTTTATAGTTTATAATAAAATTTTCAAAACGTTACTGTGGAGAAAAGCTTTCCAAAAATCATATAAAATAATATTATTTTTTTATAAAAAATTATTATTTATAACAAAATTATTTTAAATATCATATATATATATATATATATATATATTATAGTAATATAAGAAAATCATACTAATGAAATTTATAAGGTCCTTTAATATAATTTAGTTTTAGTTTGTTTTCTAAAATAAATTAAAATCATACCCACCAAATGGACCTTTAATATAATTTTAATCAATCTATCGTCTAGATTTTGAAGCTTGTCGAGGATATAAGTGCATATATTAAAAACTTATTTTGTAGTCAACAATGGACGCGCAAAACACACAGAGCTAAATATATAAAACCATATTTTAAAGGAAAAAATTGCCATAAAAATTAAACAGATTCCTAAATTGTGCAGAAGGTATCTTGATTGTTGGGAGACTAAATCGAGAAAGCCGGAACAGGAGCCCCCTTTGTTGTTCTTGTCGGTTTTTTTTTTTTTTTTTTTTTTTAATTCTCTTCTTTTCTTTTCCAAACAAATTCTTTGTCCTTGTCAATTCTTCTCCAATTCAATTATTTCCCCTCTGATCAAAAGAGGTTGGGTAGCAAAGCTGAAGGCAGGAAATGGGAATGAAGCAAGTCATTAAAAACCTCGACGCGTTTCCACGTGCCGAGGATCACTTGTTGAAAAAAACCCAATCTGGGGCTCTCGGTATTCCCCTTTTCATTCCCAATTTTTTTTTTCTTAGAGTTAGTTATTTGTTTGTGACTTTTTCTTTCATTTTTGCATTGTGGTTTTGGTTGCAGTATCCGTCATTGGATTGATTATAATGGCCACATTGTTTGTGCACGAACTAGGTTATTATCTTAAAACTTATACCATTCACCAGGTTTGTTTTTTTGTATACTCGTGAGTTGAAATGGATTTAGTAAAAGATTGTTTTGATTGAATAGATAATTACGAATGCTTTCGACTTCTGCAGATGTCAGTGGACTTGAAACGAGGAGAAACTCTTCCCATCCATATTAACATGACTTTCCCTGCTTTGCCTTGTGATGGTTAGTTAGTATGATTTTTTTGTCTAATTGATTTTTTTTTTTTTTTTTTTTTAAGATTTCTTTTGTGTTTTGATGTGGTGTTGTGTGTGTATGAAATTCTGAATGTTTCTTTTCTGTCTTTGTCGGCAGTTTTGAGTGTAGACGCCATTGATATGTCTGGCAAGCATGAGGTGGATCTTGATACTAACATTTGGAAAGTAAGTTGCATTGTAGTTTGTCATGTTGAATGTTTTCAGAATGTTGTGGCATGTTTTTTGAGATATATTTTTGGGATGACCTTGAAACTTTAAGTATCTCATTGAGATGAAGAGATATGTCAATGGAGCATCATGAACAGGCCTCAATTTTTCAGATGAGTGTTAAACCTGTATTGCTGGATATTCTTTGCTAGTTGGGGAGATTTCCTTATTGATAGAAGAGACTAAACTGATGCATATGTTTAGTACTAATCAATAGCGCAAGAGATTGATACTTTTGCACTGTGTTGTGGAAGTGTTTTATTGTAGCTGTCTCATTGTTTTGAGTTTTAGTGGTGCTGAGATTGCTGCAGTTTGGCAATTCGCAGTTCTAGAAGTCACTACACCAACAGTGGACTAAATGTCTTATATGATCACCCATTGTCTTCAATAGTCAATTCCCATTTGTGTTTTTGGAATTTTGTACCAGTTTTTGCTTTAGAATTCTTTACAGTCAATTTCTTCTTCACCTTCTACAGAATGTAGAAGCCTTCTAGCATCTCCATCTTTTGGCATCACAGTCTTGTCAGCAGTCCTGGGATTTTTTCTGGCAAATTTGCTCCTATTTTGTGACCTTTCCATATCTTTGTGCAATAGATTAGATGCCTTTGCACTGCCCTCTGTTTTGAGCTTTAATTCTTGAGTCCATTTCTTGTGTTTGAACTTGTTAACGCATGCTATGCTTAACGTACAAAGTTAATTTAAATTGTTTGATTTTAATGATGAATTATTTGACTTTGATGGAAACTGTTCCAAGTTGTTTGCTTATGTCAATTCCAACCTCATATAGTGTGTTTAGACCTCTTTGTCTTTATAATATTAGTTAAGAAAGTAAAGAGAGTGAAAAGAAGATTTCTAATTTAGTGGGATGCATTACTCCACTCTATGATCTCATATATATATAGGATTACAACATTTAAAACAACAACCACCAACTACTAACAACCACCAACCACCAACTACTAACTACTAACCACTAACCACTAACTAATAATAATTCTAACACTCCCCCTCAAGCTGGAGCATACAAATTGTATGTGCCAAGCTTGGAACAAATTAATTCAATTCGAGGTCCTCTTAAAAGACTTTGTCAATACATCTGCAAGTTGATCATTGGACCCGACAAATTCAGTGCAAATTTCTTTAGACAACAATTTTTCACGAATAAAATGACAATCAAGTTCTATATGTTTGGTCCTTTCATGGAACACCGGATTAGAGGCAATGTGGAGAGCTGCTTGATTGTCACAATACATCTTCATCTCGTTGGATCTCACAAAATTTCAGTTCTTGAAGAAATTGTTTCACCCACACTAGTTCACAAGTGAGAGATGTCATTGCTCTATATTCAGCTTCAGCACTAGACCGGGCCACTACATTTTGTTTCTTACTTTTCCAAGAAATAATATTGCCTCCAATGAGAACACAATATCCTGTAGTGGAGCGTCTGTCCATAGGGGATCCAACCCAATGAGCATCACAATACCCAGATATTTGGGTACCCCCTTTATCTTCATACAACAGACCTTGTCTTAGAGCTTTTTTGAGATATTTTAGGATGTGAACGACAGCATTCCAATGATCAGTACGCGGATTTTGCATAAATTGACTCACAACTCCAACGGCAAAAGATAGGTCAGGTCTGGTAATGGTGAGATAAATGAGTTTCCCAACAAGTCTTCTATATCTCGTAGGATCAGAGAGCGGTTCACCACGATCCGCCATTAATTTCCGATTTGGATCCATAGGATCATTTCTCGGTCTACAATCAATCATGCCTGTTTCTTTCGGGATATCTAAAACATACTTTCTTTGGGAGACTACGATGCCTTCTTTTGATTGAGCCACTTCAATCCCTAGAAAGTATTTGAGACAACCAAGATCCTTAGATTGGAAGTGATTGCATAAATGTTTCTTTAGCAGAGAAATTTTATCAACATCATCCCCTGTAATGACTATATCATCTACATATACAATTAAATAAACACATTTTCCTGAAGCAATATAATAAAAAACAGAATGATCTGCTTCACTTCGTTTTAATCCAAAACTTTGAACAATGTGACTAAACTTTCCAAACCAAGCACGTGGAGATTGTTTGAGACCATAGAGAGAACGATGTAACTTACAAATCAAACTAGACTCCCCCTGAGCAACAAAACCAGGAGGTTGCTCCATATAAATTTCTTCTTCAAGATCACCATGCAAGAACACATTCTTGATATCTAAGTGATGAAGAGGCCAATGACGGATGGCTGCCATAGCAAAGAAAAGTCAAACAGTAGTCATTTTGGCCACAGGAGAAAAAGTATCACTGTAGTCAAGACCATAGATCTGAGTGTAGCCTTTTGCTACTAATCTAGTTTTTAGTCGATCAACTTCACCTTTTGGTCCAACTTTAATGGCATAGACCCAACGACAACCAACAGTCTTCTTCCCATGTGGAAGAGAAATTAAGTTCCATGTACCATTGTGCTTAAGAGCCTGCATTTCATCAATCATGGCTTGTCGCCATCCAGGATGATCGAGTGCCTCTTTCACACTTTTTGGAATAGTAATAGTGGATACAGAAGAAACAAAAGAAAAATAGGAAGGAGACAATGTTAGGAATTGGAAAGTATATGTTAGGAGGAAAAAATTAAATAATAACTAACTTAGAGTTAGTTATAGGTGGCAGAGCATAGTTTGTAAATAAGACTATATATAGTGTTTGATGGGGGAGAGGGGGAGGATATATTTTGGGAAGTTAGTTCACTAACAGGATCATTACATCCTGTGAGGGGAAGCTGTTGATTGTAATCAGAGTATTGTTCATAAAAGCAATAATAAAAGTACTTGTGAGTTTTGTTTCCTGTGTGTGTAAGAGGAGAGACGTGAGTTGCGTGGAACCATAGGTTCTTTTTGCCACGAGAACCTAACAATTTGGTCCGACCTGCTGGATTCGAAGGAGCCATGGAGGGAAGAGTAGGAGTGCTTGGAAAGGTGGGCTGAACGGTGGACCGGTGAACGGGAAAAAGTGAATACAGAGCTAAGAAATGCCATTCAAGAAATAAAAGATTTACTCAAGAATTTCAAGAAAAGTGACAGAGAATCCGAGAAGAGTGAAAATTCGGTACAAGGGGGGATAGGAGGACGATTGGAGCAAGAAGATTCGAGGAAGAAGAAGTAGTGCGAGACGAGTGGGTGAAGAGGGTGGATCTACCGTGTTTGAAGGAACTGACCCCGTGGGGTGGATTGGAAGGGCGGAAAATTTTTTTGAGATTCAAAAGATCAACCCAAGAGAGAAATTGCGTCCGGCTTTTATCGGCATGGAAGGGAATGCAAATCATTGGTTCAGATTTTGGAAACAAAAAACCAAGAATCCTTCTTGGGAAGAATTCACTCGTGGCTTTGAATAGAAGGTTTGGAGGAAAGGAACGAAGTACAATTTTTGAGAGATTGGCGGCCATTAAACAAGGAGGAAGTGTGGAAGAATATACTCGGGAATTTGAAATTTTAGTGTCTCGGATCCCGACTATGGAGGAAAACCAACTTCTTGGATATTTTTTGGCGGGACTAAGAACTGAAATTCGAAAACAAATCGAGGCCTCACGACCCAAAGGATTTGTTAAGAGCTATGGAGGTAGCAAGAGATGTTGAAGATGTCATGAAAGAAACAAGTGGAGGAGGAGGAAATATGTACCGGAACAAAACTTCGGATTCCGTTATCAAGGAGGAACGAGCAAGATATCAAGAACCGAGACCTTTAAAGGATCCGGTTCTTCCCAAGGAGTGCCCGAGTAATAACGATCTTGCCGGGAAGGGGACAGGGGATATTTCATGGGGTTCCAAGGTAGGAAATACTTCTATAGGGGAGGTCGGAACAAGAGGAGTGAAGAATCTGCCATATCCCGAATATATACGAAGAAGGGATGAAGGAAGGTGTTTTCATTGTGGGGGCCCTTACAGTCCAAGTCATAGGTGCCCGAGAAAAAATTTAAGAGTAATCATCATGGCGAGAAGATGAAGAAGAAGAGGGTTCGGAGAGGAAGAAGAGGACGAAGAAAAAGTAGAGATGGAACATAGAAGGATGGAGCTTTCTTTGTTTTCAGCGGGAGGGTTAACACCAACAAACACCATGAAACTGTCGGGGTGGATTAAAGGGAGAAAGGTGCTGATCCCGATTGATAGTGGGGCTAGTCACAATTTTGTTGCTTCAAGTTTAGTGGCGGAACTAGGTACTGCAAGTGGAAGAGACGAAGCCTTATTGTGTGAAACTTGGGGATGGGCAAAAGAAGTTAACTAGTGGGTGCTCGCAAGGATATTAAAGTGAGCCTAAGTAATTATGAAGTGCGGGAAACCTTTTTCCTTTTTGAGCTAGGTGGAGTAGATTTGATATTGGGGATAGCATGGTTGGCAACTTTGGGAGAAGTGAAAGTTAATTGGAAATCTTTAACCATGAATTTTGAGTGGGAAGGACAACAAGTTGAGATAAGAGGTGACCCTACCCTTACCAAAAAATTAATTTCTCCGCGAGGCTTTGATAAAGGAGACAGAGATATAGAGGTCATAAGCTGTACTCCGGGAAATGGCAGCGAGTGGGGCCAGCGAGTAAAAAGGGAGAAACAGTTTTAACCATCTGGACGAGACAAATGAGTTGGAGGGTATTTTAGAAGAATTCGATGGGTTATTTCGGGATGTTTCGGGCTTCCTCCCCAACGACCAATAGACCATAGAATCCCCATTAAAGAAGGAGAAAACACTATCAATGTCGGACCTTATAGGTACCCACATTTTTAAAGGCTGAAATAGAAAGACGAGTGGCGAGAGATGTTGAAGATGGGTATCATTAGGCCCGATGAATGACCCATTCTCCAGCCCGAGTGATATTAGTCAAAAAAAGGATGGAAGTTGGAGATTTTGTATTGACTATAGGGCTCTCAATAAGGCCACGGTTGCGAGATTAATTCCCCATTCCAAGTAATTGAGGAATTAATTGATGAACTACATGGAGCCAAATTTTTCTCTAAGGTGGATTTGAAAGCGAGTTACCACCAAATCGGGATGCATGAAGCCGATATTCCTAAGACAGCATTTAGAACTCATCAAGGCCATTATGAGTTCTTAGTTATGCCCTTTGGGCTAACTAATGCCCCCGCTTCTTTTCAATGTGCCATGAATAGTGTTCTCCAAGAATGGTTGCGTAAGTGTGTTCTTGTGTTTTTTGATGACATATTAATTTATAGCAAGACTTGGGAGGATCATATTCAACATTTAAGGCAGGTCTTGGGAAAATTGTTACAACAACAGTTTTATGCTAATAAAAAGAAATGTGCTTTTGGCCAACAAGTAGTGAAGTATTTGGGTCATGTGATCTCTATTAAGGGAGTTGCTATGGATGAGGAGAAGTTAACAACTATAACTAAATGGCCCAAACCAAAAACCATTAAGGCTCTAAGGGGATTCCTCGGACTAACAGGGTATTACAGAAGGTTTATCAGGAATTATGGTAAGATAGCACGACCTTTGACAAGTTTGTTGAAGAAAGGAAATTTTGAGTGGACTAGGGAGAGTGAGGAAGCTTTGGAGAATCTGAAGCGAGGCTATGACTACGGCTCCAGTGCTAGTTCTTCCCAACTTCGGTGAGCCTTTTTCAATAGAATGTGATGCCTCCGGGAATGGAGTTGGGGTCTGTATTATCCCAAAACGAGAAAACCTATAGCTTTCTTCGGTAAGGCACTGTCAGATTCCTCTCTCACAAAATCCATATATGAGAAGGAACTCATGGCTTTGGTTCTAGCCATCCGAGCATTGGAGACCGTATTTACTGGGCCGGAAATTCACTGTCTTTATAGATCGGAGAAGCTCGCGGTATTTATTAGAGCAACGAATTACAACTCGGAACCAGCGAGAATTGGCTAGCCAAACTTCGGGTTATGAGTTTGAAATAGTTTACAAGACTCGGGTCCTCTAATAAAGTGGGCGATGCCCTATCTCGCAAGTGGGAAGAAATTAAAAAGGAAGAAAAGGAGTTGAGAGCCATATCTAAACCTTTTTGGCAAGATTTCCAATCAATAACCGAGGAAGTGGAGAAGGATGTGGTCTTGCAAAAGATTATTCAAGATTTGGGTCGGGATCCCGCCTCGCATGGCTATTTTACCTTGGAACAAGGCCGACTTCACCACAAAGGCAGGTTGGTTATTTCAGCTACATCCCTCTGGATTCCCAAGCTATTAGCCGAATATCACATCACACCAATAGGGGGCCACTCGGGTGTTTATAGGACCTATAGAAGAATTGGGCAATCACTTTATTGGATTGGAATGAAGAAGAAGGTGACGGAATTTGTGGCTGAGTGTTTAGTGTGTCGGCGAGCACAAATACTTGGCCTCCTCGCCTCAAGGTCCGTTGCAGCCCCTACCTATTCCTAATGCTTGTGTGGGAGGATATAAGCATGGATTTCATAGTGGGCCTACCCAAATCTAAGGGTTATGATGCAATCTTGGTGGTTGTGGATAGGTTAAGCAAGTATGGTCATTTTATTCCCTTAAAACACCCCTACACAGACGAGAACTATTGCGAAGTTTTCATCAAGGAAGTGGTTAAGTTACATGGGATACCGGCTTCTATTGTCGAGTGATAGGGACCCCACATTTTTGAGTTTATTTTGGAAAGAACTATTTCATTTACGGGGCACTAGGCTCAACATGAGCACAACATACCACCCGAGATCGGATGGACAAACGAGAGGTTCTAAATAGGACCTTGGAAACATACCTAAGGTGCTTTAGCTCGAACAACCTAAGGTGTGGTCTCAGTTTATACCCTGGGCTGAGTATTGGTATAATACTAGCTACCAGGGAGCAGTAAAAACCACCCCTTTTGAAGTGGTTTATGGTAGGTCACCACCCTCCTTACACCGCTTTGTCCCAGGAGAAACAGCAGTAGAGGCGGTAGCCCAAGATTTGTTGGCGAGAGATGAAGCAATACGGCAATTTAAGTACCATTTGACTCGGGCTCAACGAGCAAATGACTAAGTTTGCAAACAAGCACAGAAAACCTTCATCTATTCGCGTAGGGGATTATGTGTTCTTAAAAATTCGTCCTCATCGCCAAGTGTCCATGCCAACTAGATTACATCCGAAGCTTTCGGCCAAGTACTATGGTCCCTTTCTAGTTCTCGCGACAAATTGGCCAGGTTGCTTTTTACCTCCAAATCCACGACACCTGCGCGGATACACCCGGTGTTCCATGTTTCCCAACTAAAGAAAGCGGTAGGTTCTCATCCTGTTGAACAAGACCTACCGGAAGCTTTACGGGGTCGGACTACGGTTTGTCTACCTTACAAGATTCTTAACAAGAGATGCATACATCGGGAAGGACAGGAGGAGTCTCGTACGGCAGGTTTTAGTGCAATGGCGAGAATGGAGGACTCGATGCGGCAACATGGGAGGACAAAACTACCATGCAATATAAATTTCCTGATTTCAACCTTGAGGACAAGGTTGTTGGGCCAGGAGGGGGTAATGTTAGGAATTGGAAAGTATATGTTAGGAGGAAAAAATTAAATAATAACTAACTTAGAGTTAGTTATAGGTGGCAGAGCATAGTTTGTAAATAAGACTATATATAGTGTTTGATGGGGGAGAGGGGGAGGATATATTTTGGGAAGTTAGTTCACTAACAGGATCATTACATCCTGTGAGGGGAAGCTGTTGATTGTAATCAGAGTATTGTTCATAAAAGCAATAATAAAAGTACTTGTGAGTTTTGTTTCCTGTGTGTGTAAGAGGAGAGACGTGAGTTGCGTGGAACCATAGGTTCTTTCTGCCACAGAACCTAACAGACAATCTATGGTAGTTAAGAAAATTGTAAATGGGATGTGGATTACGAGTAGGGCGAGTACCTTTGCGAATGACAATGGGCCAACTTGAGTCATCATTATTGGAATCGTGGTATCAGGGGATGATTGAGAAGGATCTGCTGAGGAAGACTCATCTTGGGACATGGGACTAATCTTTTGGCTCCTGTGTTGATAGGTAATAAGAGGCAGTGATGAGGATTCCAGTGTATTTTGTGTGGAATTTTGGGTGTCAGGAGGAGGAGGTACAAATGGCTCCACTAAGGGTATAGGTAGGACATTTTGGACCGAACTAAAATCCTGCATAGAAGAAGGGAAGAAGGGAATTGACTAAAAAAAAGTGACATTAGCAGACATGTAGTACCTCTTGGTTTCAGGAGAATAACATCGATATCCTTTTTGAAGACGAGAATATCCCAAGAAGACACATTTGATGGCTCTAGCTGATAGTTTATCTAAACCTGGAGACATATCATGAACAAAACATACGCAACCAAATACACGAGGAGAAACATAAAAGAGTGGGTCCTTTGACAATAGAATAGAGTATGAAACTTTATTGTTAAGAGAAGAAGATGACATTCTGTTAATGAGAAAACATGCAGTAAGAATAGCATCTCCCCAATGATGAATGGACATATTTCCACCAAGTAATAAGGTACGAGCAGCTTCAACCAAATGTCTATTTTTTCGTTCTGCTATACCATTTTGTTGTGGTGTGTGAGGACAAGTAAACTACTGTAAAATGCCTTGGGAGCTTAAGAGAGTGGAGAAATCAGTAGAAAAGTATTCTTTGGCATTATCACTTCGTAAAACTTTGATTACTTTTCCAAATTGATTTTTGATTTCGTTAAGGAAAGACTTAAAAATAGGTAATAATTCAGAATGGTCTTTCATTAGATAAATCCAAGTACACCTAGAAAACTCATCAATGAAGGTAACAAAATATCTATAGCCAAAGGATGAGACACGACTAGGACCCCAAATATCAGAATGAACAAGAGAAAAGACAGAGTCACATCTAGATTCAGAACATTTAGGAAAAGAGGACCTAGTATGTTTCCCTAGTTGACATGATTCACATTCAAAATCTTGAAGAGTCTGAAGTTCAGGAACCATTTTTTTTTAATCTTGATAAGTGAGGGTGCCCTAAACGTTCGTGTAATAGTTTTGGAGACAAGGATGCAACACAAGATACAGATGATTTAGTCCCAAGGTAGTATAAGCCTCCAGATTCATGTCCTTCGCCAATCTGTCGACCCGTACCACGTTCCTGTATAACAAAAGAGTTGGCATTAAAGGTTACTGAACAATTCAATAATTTGGTTAATTGACTTAGGGAAATGAGACTGAAGGGACATGAAGGAACAAAAAGAACAATTTTTAAGTTTAAAGACGGAGAAATGGAGACTTGACCAGTTCCTTTTCTGGAAAATTAGATTAACTGAAATATGATTTTTTTATTTTTTTATACAGGAGACCTAAGTTATTTTAGGAAATATAATAACTTTATTTTATGCTAGGATCCCTTGATTTATGAGATTGTTCCTAATTATTCAAATCTGTACAGATTACAAAGAAATATACAAATTTCCCGATTTATTCTTTCCTAAAATACTATTTGATTTCCCACACTCCCTCTCAAGCTGGTGAATAGATGTTTTCCATTCCCAGCTTGGATAAAATCTTCTCAAAATTATGGCAGCTCAGTCCCTTGGTAAGAATATCTGCAATTTGGTCTTGAGAGGACACATATGGAGTGCATATCAAGCCACTATCAAGCTTTTCTTTGATGAAGTGTCTGTCTACTTCAATATGCTTTGTTCTATCATGCTGCACTGGGTTGTGGGCTATACTGATTGCTGACTTATTATCACAATAGAGCTTCATAGGTTCTTCCCAATTTATCCTCAAGTCTTCTAAGATGATTTTAAGCCATAGCAACTCACATAACATAAACTTGTCCTCCTTTCCTTGAGGAGCCTCCTTTGTGTCTCCCTTCTCGATCTCGGTTTAAAGGCTTCCCATGTAACTTCCAATACTTCTCTCGGGTATGACGAGGTTTATTGCAGTAGGTACAGCAGAGACCATCACCTTTCTTCTCCACATTTGCTGATCCTCCTTTCTTCTGTTCGGTTACCATGGCCAAAGTCTGATCTCCTTTATGGTCCAGTGTTGAGTT
Organism: Sphenostylis stenocarpa; assembly: GCA_963425845.1. NCBI lineage: Eukaryota > Viridiplantae > Streptophyta > Magnoliopsida > Fabales > Fabaceae > Sphenostylis > Sphenostylis stenocarpa. The sequence goes on along the minus strand of OY731403.1, from coordinate 91,011,545 downwards.
CTCTACTGCTGTACTCTCTAACATGAGACCCCTTCTACTTTCTTCACTTCTCACAATAGCCACCACTTCATTGAGGCATGGTACCTTTTGCTTCCCCAATATTTGAATCCTAACTTGATCAAATTCAGGATTCAAACCAACAAGGAAATCATAAACTCTGTCTTGTTCGATATACTCCTTGAGAAGTGCTGAATCTTCAGTACATTTGGCTTTTATGACTCTATAATGGTCTAGCTCCATCCACAATGATTTCATCTGATTGGCATATTCTGTAACAGTCTTGTTCCCTTGTTTTGCTGCCAAAGTTTTCACCTTTACTTCATATACTTGAGCAGCATCTTTGGCTTTAGAGTAGGTTTGCTCTACAGCATCCCAACTATCTTTTGCCGAATTAAGGAACATGCAGGTGTCGCCGATTTCGGAATCATTGAATTCCACGACCACGCCATGATCATTGAATCTTCTTCATCCCATGTAGTAAACTTGGGATCCTCCTGTTTAGGTCCGAGACTCCATCGGGTGACTCAACTTCCCCTTTCCCTTCAACACTCTGTATGAACAAGTTGGGCCCACTTCAAATAATTTCTTCCATTTAGTCTATATGCAGAATGAATATTCTGCAGTTCTCCAGATTGTTGGGATTGGGTATTCCCTGTTTCTGGGTTTGGATTCACAACTTCCTCTGCCCTTGACATCATAGCAAGGAGGTGTGATGCAACAACAATGCAGGCTGTCGTCTTAGGATTAAGAAAAATGCAGCAGCAATGCAGGCTACCGTCTTAGGGTTAAGGAAAATGCAGCAGCAATGTAGGCTGCCGTCTTAGGATTAAGAAATATGTAGCAGCAATGTAGGCTGCCGTCTTAGGGTTAAGAAAAATGCAGCAGCAATGTAGGCTGCCGTCTTAGGGTTAAGAAAAATGCAGCAGCAATGTAGGCTGCGGTCTTAGGGTTATAAGAAAAATGCAGCAGCAATGTAGGATGCCGTCTTAGGGTTAAGAAAAATGCAGCAGCAATGTAGGCTGCCGTTTTAGGGTTAAGAAATATGCAGCAGCAATGTAGGCTGCTGTCTTAGGGTTAAGAAATATGCAGCAACAATGTAGGTTGTCGTCTTAGGGTTTATCGCGCGCAGACATAGCTTCCTAGATCGGAAGCTCTGATACCATCTGGAAAATTAGATTAACTGAAATATGATTTTTTATTTTTTATACAAGAGACCTAAGCTATTTTAGGAAATATAATAACTTTATTTTATGCTAGGATCCCTTGATTTATGGGATTGTTCCTAATTATTCAAATCTGTACAGATTACAAAGAAATATACAAATTTCCTGATTTAGAGGCTACTTTAGATCCGTTGGCTAAGGTTACGAGATGAGGAGTTTTAGGAAATGAGAGAGAAGAGAACAAAGAGGCATTACTAGACATGTGATCAGAAGCACCTGAGTCAATAATCCATGAATTTTGACTTTCCACAAATTGTGAAACGCAAGATGTTGATGAATTTGGGGTTGTTGATGACTGTGCTACATTACTGGATTTCAACCTCAAATATTCCTGATATTCTTCGTGAGAGAACTTGGGTTCAACCATTTCAGATTTGGAAAAATTGACAGTTTTGTCAAGAAAACCGTGCAAAGAGTAGCAAATTTTCACTGTATGACCCATTCTCTTGCAATGAGTGCACTGAGGATGTCCTCTACCTCCACGTCCTCCTCTAGTGCCGCGACTTCCTCTTCCACGGGTAAAAATCATAGCAGAAGATTCAACAAGTGATCGGAAAGTGGCCAGACGGTGGCTAGAAAGCGACTGGACGGTGACCGGAAAGTGGACGGACAGTGACCAGAAAGTGGCCGGACGGTGATTGGAAAATGGTCAGACGGTGATCAGAAAATGGTCGGACGGTGACCGGAAATGGCCGGATGGTGGCCGGACAGGCAGAGCAGGACCAACCTGCTCTGATACCAAATTAAGAGAGTGAAAAGAAGATTTCTAATTTAGTGGGATGCATTACTCCACTCTATGATCTCATATATATATATATATATATATATATATATATATATATATATATATATATATATATAGGATTATAACATTTAAAACAACAACCACCAACTACTACTAACCACTAACCACAAACTAATATTAATTCTAACAATATTTTATTATTAGTGACAAATATGTCTTTAATTTTGAGAATTTTGTTTTGTTTTTTTTTTTTTTTTTTTCTAGCATTTATATGTGTGTTGTATGAATTATTGCTCTGTATTCATTATTGTGGATACAGAGGCCTTTGCGTGATCTGCCATATTGCTTTAGCATGTTTTGAGGTTAGGTGCTCCATTTACCATTCAAGATCAAGTGCGAAAGTATAATATTGAGCTACGGTCTAAACTTCTCCGAACTGATTTAATTAAATCAACTACTTTTAAGAGCTTCAATTCAAAGATATTATGCAAATGATGCTTATGCATGAATATTAAGCTGCTTTGATCATCCACTTGAATCTAATGTTCCTGAATGAGGATCAAATACATTTGAGATTGTCACTTAACAAGAGAGAAGATGCTATTTTGAAACATCATTAGCTTTGTTAATTCAAAATAATAAATAGTGGGAGTTTTCACTAAGTCCTTCATGGAGGTTTTCAAATAAACAAGATTGGCACACATGACCTATATACTCTAGCTTATATGCTCTAGCTTGAAAGAGAACATTGAAAGCATTAATATATAAATATGTATAGGTTCATTGTTTTAGGCCAGAGGCTAACCAAACTATATCTAATAATTAGGAAGTTGTATCATTGTATTTATCATATTAATTGTATAAATTCAGCCTCATTGTGTAGTCAAGACCCATGGTTATTATATATAATATGAACGCAGTGATTATTATTTTGTGTCGAGTAAATTTATCTAACCGTGGTTTCTTTTTAACTCCTCTAATTGTTAATAATCATTTACCCTTTGTATGGACTTGTTGCAGCTTCGCCTGAACAGTTACGGCCATATAATTGGCACTGAATATATATCTGATCTTGTTGAAAAGGAGCATGCGCATCATAAGCATGGTAATCTCTTGTTGCATTGTGTGTGTATATGATTTGAGAAGTCTAGTTTAAAAGTCTATAATATGTATTTTCTTGAGTTTAATTCACTTATTGAGTGTTGGGTTCATTTCCATTATATTTCTTTTGGAAGATAAAGGGATGCTCTTCTTCTCATAGTTTAATTATTTTCAAATGATTAGTCATAAATGTTTGACTAAAGATACGTGTTTTAGTTTAATTGGTAGATATTACTTGGCTATTAGTATCTGATTACCATATAAAAGTCATTCATCCAATTGCTTTAGCTCTTAGGAAAGTAGGTTCTTGACATGGTATCAAAACCTGTGAGATTATGACCATGTAAGCTATTGTTTAGTCCTTTTGCTCCCCATACTTTCAATTGAGTTAAATCCATACATCATAATGCCGAAGATATAATAGATTAGAGAATGCTTGAACACAGAGAACAGATGAAAACATGATTACAGGGGATTAGTTCAGAACAGAAAACGTAGCTGGTGAGGGGAACCTGAACTTCAGAATGTATTGTAGAGAAAACTTCAGTTGTGAGTGTGTCGCAGGAAGGCAGTCAGGAGAGAGTAGAAACCATGTTAAAAAATGATTCACAAGGCACAGTTTTTCTTCTGGGTTGGACAAATAGAGCTAAAATAAACTTGCCAGTCTCACGTGTTTTCAAGTAGTCCTAAAATGATAAAAAAAAGTTGTGAATGGTGATTAGAAATGCCTAGAAAGAAGCAGGATTTATGATCCTTGGGTATAATTGTGATATTGACTACAATGATGATTTCCACAGGAAAAAAACTTCTTGTCTATGAATAGCTTGCTTATCTCAAATAAATTTCATAGGTTTTGTCTTGCCAAACCTCAAGGATTGAAGAAATTGTTTCAAATGTATAATAATATCAGTACTTGCAAGACTGATTTGCCGTTAACTGCTGTTATTAGGCTCTCCCTGTTTTATTTTGACATTTGGATCTCTCTTCTGAAGGACCCTCTTATTTGGATGCTGCACCATTGTTTCATAAGATTTTATGATGAAACACTGAATAGCTTGATTATCACATAAATTTTGCACTTTTTGTCTTGCCAAACCTCAAATATTGAAGAATTAGTTTCAAATGTATATTTTCACTAGTTGGAAGAGTGATTTGTTGTTCAGTGCTGATATTAGAGGCTTTCCCTGTTCTTTTTTTATCTTTGGATCTCTCTTCTGAACGACCTTCTTGTTTGGATGCTGCAACAATTTATGCTTTCATAGCTTCTGCTGATATTGGAATAGCTTGGTTATCACAATTAAATTTCATAGGGTTTGTCTTGCCAAACCAAAAATATTTAAGAAATTGTTTTATATGTATAATTTCACTAGTTGTAAGGGTGATTTACTGTTCAGTGCTGTTATTAGGCTCTAGCTGTTCTGTTTCGATCTTTGTTCTTTGGATCTCTCTTCTGAAGGGCCCTCCGGTTTGGATGCTGCCCCAGCTTTTGTTTTCCGTGTCCCTCCTGCTGTTTGCACTTTGCTGAACCTCTCTATTTATTTAGTGCTTCTGCTTTTTCTGGATTGTTCTTTCCCTAACTTTGTTTTTGTTCACGTAATCTATTAATCATATTCTTCTAAATTCATATTGTAGTTTAACTAGTGTGGTTTTAAGGGCTAAACATTTGGTTCTGTATATCATATTCTTGTGAAGTTGTTTTTTCCCCACTTACAGCCTTGTAAAAACTGTGAACAGATGATCATAAAGATCATGATGAGCATTCAGATCAGAAGATACATTTGCAAAATCTTGATGAATCTACTGAAAATATTATCAAGAAAGTGAAGGAAGCAATTAAAAAAGGGGAAGGATGCCGGGTATAAATAAATTACCATATATGAATTATTTTTGGTTACACTGTGTCCGACCTTCAAATTTTAATGCTAACAATTCTATTGCAGGTTTATGGCGTTTTAGATGTTCAAAGGGTTGCTGGAAATTTCCATATTTCAGTACATGGACTAAATATATATGTTGCTCAAATGGTAAAATATTATTTTTTTCATCAATCTTACATATAGGATTTACTTGGGATTGCTGCGATAGTTAAATTATTTCAACAATGAGTTGTATGTATAATCAATTATAGTTATAATCAGATTAGTATCTATTTTTGTTTGGGTAAGTTTGAAGTGGTTTAAGATAACGGTTAGAAATATATGATGATATCATCTTTAGAATATTTTAGAGTATCTTAGATGATCTTTTAGGATTTTATATTTTCTGACTTGTTTGCACCGTAATTAATATATTATAAGTTGGTCATATCTTCAATCGATTTGGGATCTCTAACACCTTATACTGAGGAATGAACTTCTCGAGAGCGTAAAACTAAATATTAAGGGTGGACCAATAATGGATGGGTAATAGGCCAATAAATCTTGCTAAGATAGACTGTAATACCTACCATATTAGAAATGGAAAGATAATCAATTCAATCTTACAAAATTGGTTTATAAGATGAAATTTGCATCTTAATTATATTATAAGTTGGTTATATCTCTTAGTGACGTGAGATCTCCAATAGGAATATCTGATTATAATTAAAGTTATTAGAATTTGATTCATAGGCTTATCATATGGTGTGCGATGAACTGAACTATTCAAAAGAAAAAACTATACTCATCACAATTTGCATCAACTTGTGTGAATCCAACAACTTCTCCAATAAATGAAGTTTTGTGAGATTCAATAGATGAAATTGTATTTTGATAATCAAGCAGAACTTACATTGCCTTTAATCCCATATTCCATTCAAGAAATAAACACAATAGAAATTGATCGTTATTTTGTTTGAGAGAAGCTGCTATCAAAGTCTTTGAATACTCAATTTATCAACTTCAATGATCAAATTGCAAATGTTATAACCAAATCTTTAAAGGGGATCTCAAATTCAATTCATATGTTCTAAGCTTAGTACATACAACTTATATGCTCCTGAGTGGGGGAATGTTAGAAAAAAATTCTGCTGCCTTCCAGATTATTTATGAAAGTTGGTTTGGCTGTGGTGTCAAACATATAGGGTCCTAGGGGTAGGTTTTTTGTCAGCCTTTTTCGAATTTCTGTTCAGACTCAACTTATACAAAATAATCTGCTGGGAGATCTTTCTCTAAACGAACTTCTCTCAACCAAGATAACGAATATGATCTTACAGTATAAATTGCAGATGAGTATTGCAAGATCTACAGGCAATGGTGCGAATGGAAACCACAAAGGGATCATAAAATCCATGAGAGATCGTGAAAATAGCCAAGGTTGCTAATGCAAGACAAAATCGCAAAGGTGAAATTGCAAATAACAATGACCGATCTGATCGCAAATCCAATCACAAGAGTATGAGTGTAGCAAAAGAATGATCAAAACAGAAATCACAACATTGCGATTGTATCAAAGGAAGAAATAACAACCACGCAAGAAAAATTTCTACGGAACTGACAACCATATTAGAGAATTGATAGAAAGAAGAGATATGTAAACTAAGAAAATGTATTAATGAAAAGCCACATCTATGAGAAGAGATTCAGATATTTATAGTTGATTACTGACCTTAACTATCTAGGCTAGTCTCAAAGTAATAGATTCTTGAGTTTTTTACATGAAGTACCCTAATAAAGAGTCATGTGACTCCCTTAATCTTTTCTTTCTTATTTTTGTTGACAAACAAGTATCTAAATAAAACACTCTGTATATTATCACTTGATGTGTTTACAATGAGTGGTACATGTTCAATTTATAGACTTTTGGATATGGCCTCTCAATTACATGCATTTAATACAACTACTACCTTTCAACTACATATATTCAATACAACCACTATCTCTCAACTACATACATTCAATACAATTACTACCTCTCAACTACATGCATTTAATGTTTACCTAACAAAATCTCCCCATAAACTTAAATGCTTTTCTTGTCCTTCATTCCAAACATCTTCTTGCTGTTCTCGAACAGAGTGGTTGGCAGTGACTTCGTGAACATATCTGCAACTTGTGTCCCTTCACTATGAGTCGAGCTTTATATCGCTCAACTTCTCCTTCAGCATTTGTCTTCTTCTTGTACACCCACTTTACGCCAATAGGCTGCGCTCCTTTGGGCAAATTAGTCAGCTCCCATGTGTTGTTGCGTTCTATTGCCCCGATCTCCTCGTTCATTGCCTTTTTCCACCTTTTCTCCTACACAGCCTCTTCAAAACTTAAGTCTTCTGCATCTGCCAAGAGACATACAATATGCACTTCGTCAGTGGAGTTGTATATATCTTGTAAACTTTGCGCTCTGGGCTGTAGAGGTTCATCTTCTTCATCAGAAGTTTCATGATCTCTCACAGTATGTGGTGTATCAACTTCCGAGCTTCTATTTCCTATGGACTCCTCCGGGTTGTTCTAACTCCACTCGCTTTCTTCATTAATTTGAACATCTCGGCTCATAATGATCTTCTTAGTTATTGGGTTAAACAACCTGTACGCCTTGGTTTTTTCATCATACCCAATAAACACATACTTTTTGCTTCTATCTTCGAGCTTGGTCCTCTGTTGAGCTGGAACATTACCATAAGCTATGCTACCGAACACTTTAAGGTGAGACACACTCGGTTTTCTTCCACTCCAGACTTCTTGCGGTGTCTTCTCGTTCAGCTTAGCATGTGGACATCTATTTTGCACATAGATGGCACATTGCACTGCTTCTACCCAGAACTCCTTTGGCACGTTTTGCTTCTCAACATTGTTCGAACCATGTCAAGAATGGTTCGATTCATCCTCTTGGCAACTCCGTTTTGTTGGGGTGAGTATGGTGCTGTCAGAAATCTCTTTATCCCTTGTTCCTCGCATACTTCATGAGTTCGGATGAAATGAACTCGCCTCCTCGATCAGACCTAACAGATTTGATAGACATGTTAGTCTCTTTCTCAACCATTGCATTAAATTTCTTGAACACCTCAAACACCTCGGATTTCTCCTTCAAAAAATATACCCAGGTTTTTCTTGAAAAATTATCTATAAGAGAAATGAAATACCTTTTCCCACTGAAGGACTCAGGGGTAACCGGTCCACAAAGATCTGTGTGAATCAATCCGAGTTGTTCCTTTGCACGGTACTTGGTCATCCTCGGATGCTTCCCGAGCACACATTTTTCACAGAATTTCTTTTCAAATTCCATAGACGGGAGTCCTCGCACCATCTCTTTCTTTACCAACTCGGTCAGTCCGCCAAAATGCAAGTGGCCAAATCGAAAGTGCCACATCATTGATTCATCCTTCACGTCAAGTTTCAAGCACCTCTCTTGGACTATCTTCAAGTCCAGCTTGTATATTCTGTTCTTCTTCATTTCTACTCGGGCAATCAAACAATCTGACTTGTCCTTCAAGTATAGTACTCGGTCTTTCTTCAAAACCAAGTAGCCTTTCTCCATCAGCTGGCCCATGCTCAATATGTTGCTTTTGAGATCGGGTACATAGTACACGTCTCTGATTTCTCGAACTCGGCTATTCTTCTGCAGGTACCAGATTGTACCTCTGCCTTTTACTGCCACCTTTGATGCATCTCCAAATGACACGTGTCCGGCCTCAATTTTAGTGAGCTCCTTAAAAAGGTTCTCGTCCCCGCACATGTGGTTACTTGCTCCTGTATCAAGATACCAAACCGAGTTGTCAGAACAGATCGGGCTTAGCTCGACATCCGAACTTCTCGACATCATCAATACTCCTTCTTCCTCAGCGTCCTCAGAAAGGAGATTTGTTTCCTTCTTGCTCTCAAATCGGCATTCCTTCACGAAATGTCCAACCTTCCCACAATTATAACATTTGATACTTGAATAGCAGTCCTTAGCAAAATGACCGTACTTCCCACATTTGAAACACTCAATTCCGAAATTGCTTGACTTACTACCTCGGTCTCTACCGCCACGACCTCTACCTTGTCCTCGGCCACGCCAGTTTTGTTGACTGACTTGCTCCTTACCTCTTTCATATCCTCCTCTGCCTCTACAACCTCGGCCTTGAGTGTTCTGAGCATAAGAAACCTTCTTCTCCTTTAAGGTTGCCTTTGCTTGGAGTGCTTGATCAAGGGACTCCTCTTTCTTCTTCCTTCTCCGCTGCTCATGCGCTTCAAGCGACCCGACAAGCTCTTCCATCGAGAGCACCGACAAGTCCTTGGACTCTTCTATTGCACAAACGATATTCTCAAAGTCGTCAGTTAACGACCTTAAGATTTTCTCCACCACTCGGCAAGTGGGTAGCGTCTCTCCATTTCTTCCGAGTTGATTCACCACGGTCTCAACACGGGAGATGTACTCGGCAACCCCTTCGACCTCTTTCATCCTCATGCTTTCAAGCTCGCCTCTAGGAGTTTGAAGCCTGACTTGCTTCACGCGATTATCCCCTTTATATGCCTTCTCCAGAATATCCCACGCTTCTTTTGAAGATTTAGCATTTGCTATCTTCTCAAAGCCAGACTCATCAACAGCTCGGTACAACACGAATAAAGCCGTTTTGTCCTTTACTCGTGTTGCTCTCAATGCAGCAAGTTGGGCAATCGTCTGCTCTTCAATATTCTTTGGTTCTTGGTGCCCATTTTCGACCTCATCCCATACTTCCTGGGAACCAAGGAGAGCCTTCATTTGCAGGCTCCAGTTATTATAGCTTACGCCTTTCGATAACTTTGGCAGGGCCATGCTGTTAGCTAAGTTGGCCATCTCAAACAAACTCTCTAACTCTTAAACACTCTCTCTAACGCACTCAGACACTCAGGCTCTCAAGCTCTGATGCCAATTTGTTGACAAACAAGTATCTAAATAAAGCACTCTGTATATTATCACTTGATGTGTTTACAATGAATGGTACATGTTCAATTTATAGGCCTTTGGATATGGCCTCTCAACTACATGCATTTAATACAACTACTACCTTTCAACTACATATATTCAATACAATCACTATCTCTCAACTACATACATTCAATACAACTACTACTTCTCAACTACATGCATTTAATGTTTACCTAACAATTTTTAAGTCAAATAGTTTTAGCCATTACATTAACTATTTTACTTAATGGATGAGAATTGGATTAAGTCTTAACTTGGTGTCAATGGATCTTATCCCATGTGTTTTGTGCGTATAGTGAGAGAGGGAGGGAGAGAGAAACTCAGTTCTATAACTGAGATAAACCTTCTGTTTTGGCCGAATCACGACAAGCTTTCACTCCTTGATATAACTGACTTGTCAAGGCCAACTATAAGAAAAGGACCCCTCACTCCTGATGAGGACCAACTACAAAGCAGCTACTTTGCACAAATTGTAGGGATTACCATAAACCATGACCGAGTTCAATTACTTACAAATGATATCCATTTATGGTAGGGATGAATTTTCCGTTTCTATACTTAATTAGGAATACACAGATAAATTTATTCCAATTTAACTTTTTTAACCTTGTAAGTTCTGTGAGACTTTCCTGTCTAAAATTTGCTTAGAAAGACACTCATCAGATTCATGACTTGTATATATCAGATAGTTAACTCAGTTGCGATGGTTTTCTTCAGATCTTTGATGGAGCAAAGAATGTGAATGTTAGTCATGTCATCCATGATTTATCATTTGGCCCCAAATATCCAGGAATCCATAACCCACTTGATGACACCACAAGGATTCTGCATGATACCAGTGGAACATTTAAATATTACATAAAGGTTTGTTATTTGAGCCCTTTGTTAATAATCTGTCTACCAAGCCTAAGTAACCGTGCAGTTTGCTATGATTACTCCTCCATGCTCCTCTAATAGTTTGGACAATGCCAATTTATTTAGTATTATCATTCAATATTTGTTGTGTACTCTTAGTATATGGTCATTCAATGGCAATCAAAGTTAGGATAGTGCAGAAGACCAAGACCTGGGCAACAACACACTGATATAATAATCCAACTGCTTTTTCCTTTCTCCCCTATAAATTTATTCTGCTTTCAAAATCTTCATACTCTTTTTTGTGGTTCTCTCTCTTGAATGTAGTTAGATTCACTTAATCAACTGAAGCCAAAATTTGTATTCAGAAGTTAAGATTGTGGATGGCTAATTTGTGGAAATAAAGAATTAACATCTATCCATCAATTGCTAATTTTCCCCATATATTCCTGTTGAAAAGCCATAGAGTATTAGCGTGCATGGAAGGGTAACAAATACTTGTAATGATCTGGATGAAGTGCAAGTGTCCAATATACACCACACCACTACCAACTACCAACAAAATTGAACTTTAAGCTTACCATTCTATACCAATAGAAAACCCATAAATAAATAAAAAAAAAAAAAAAAAAAAAAAAACAGAGAAAAAACCAAGATCTGAAAGAATTCAATGCATATTATAGACATGAGTTGCTCTTTCTAGATTGCTCATTGCAATCACTCCCTTGGATTTAAAGTCTGTTTTATATCTCCTCAATTTGTAGTAGTGGTCAGACGTCTTTCTTGACCAACCATACTCAAGTAAAGTTTACTTCGAATGCCTACCTTTTCGTCCATTAATCTGCTGGAAAAACTAGCAACTCCTGAAGTGAAAAATGGGGGTGTTAATAATCGTATAGCAGTTTTAATCTTAAGCAACAATTTAGTGATCGTATTCATAATTTTAGCATCTTTTTTGGTAAAATTCATAAATTTCCTATATTGATGCAGGTTGTTCCAACCGAATATAGATATATCTCAAAAGAAGTTCTACCAACCAATCAGTTCTCAGTATCAGAATATTATTCACCAATTAATCAGTTTGATCGGACCTGGCCAGGTTGGTTTTATATTTGACATTGGCTTTGCTTAATATTTTAGACAGATTTTCATTATTGTTTCCCATTTATACTTTGTATGCAGCTGTCTACTTTTTGTATGATCTATCACCCATCACTGTCACTATCAAGGAAGAGCGCCGTAGTTTTCTTCATTTTATTACTCGGCTTTGTGCTGTGCTAGGTGGAACCTTTGCTGTGACAGGTTTTGTTCTTAATTACTGATACTGTAGCATACTTGTTCCATTAATCATTCTATCAGTAAGGTTGATCTGTATTTTGCCGCGCAAAAAAGTGAATTGTCATTTTAGGTAATCTAAAGAGAATAAAATAGAAAAGTTCCTGAGATATGATTATTTCTTTTGGTTTTAGCGTAGTATTTAAGTCAGACCACATAATTTATATAATTCAACTGTTGTTTGATGCAAGCAAGAATTCATGCAAAATTAGTTTATATAATTTCATCTCAAGGATTACGAAGTTATTCTAAGATATTCACAAATTAGTTCTCTTTGTTGTTCCACAAATTCTTCCTGCCGTAGTCTGTTTTTTTTCTTGCACTCACATTTCATGTCTAAAGGCTCATTTATATCAACAGGAATGCTGGACCGTTGGATGTACAGACTTATTGAAGCTTTGACTAAATCAAAGTCTAAACGATAGGTCATGAAAGGCGTTTCAACTTCTAGCAACTCCCCCACGTGGATTTCAGGCACTGTATGGAATTTACTGCCACCAACGGTTTAGAATATAGTTGTCACAGTTTAATCAAGCATGAGCTTTTAAACACGTGTTCATACAGTTCCCTATATTGTCCGACATCAATGACTAATCGAACTTGATCCTTTTCTTTTGGATGAATGTTTCGGGGTTTGGTTTGACTGTGGACAGCATTGTTTATCAACACAGCCGTGGAATTTACTTTGTAGAACTTAAATTTTGAATATAGTGATTATGATAGATTGTCTGTTTCTCGTAGTTGTGCACGTTCACATTTGTATGTCCTTGATTATTTTAATTTTAAAGTAGAATAGAACCGGAAATTTCTGTTGTGGCACTTTGTCTAGTGTAACCAATGAAATTTTATGGGTACTGCACCCAAAAGAAAGTGGGACAATTAAGACACAGTTTATGTATACAATTTTAAACTTGATTTATATGACAATCTATGAATTTGGGAAGCTCAATTCGTAATTTTTGAAGGCTTTTAAAAGAAATACGAATTATTTTGTAATCGTATTCCGTAATAAGCATTCTAGAATATGTTGAGGTGTTACTTTTTGTTTTTCAATTGTCTTTTTCTCCATAGTACAAAGTGTAGCTTGAATATATATCATACTGCCTCTTTCAATAAAGAGTGTGAATACAATTTTTTCATCGTCATTTAGGGTTTTGTTTTATAGCCTTCCAGCATTTTCATGTTCATTTTATGGTATCAGAGCTCCACTTGGAGCTTTGCTAATCTCATATCAATAATGTCTGACGTTTCCGATGATGCTGACTCAACATGGTTTGATCTTGATCCCTCAAGTCCATATCATATTCACCCGAGTGAGAACCCATCTTTTGTTTCTATTTCTCCAGCACTGGATGGTAACAATTACCATTCCTGGTCCCGTTCAATTAGAATGGCCTTGATATCTAAGAACAAGATAGGTTTCCTCATTAGAACCATATCTACACCAAATGTCCATAGCCCTTCCTATCTTTCTTGGGGACGATGTAATACCTTAGTTATGTCTTGGCCGCTAAATTCCCTTTCATCACCCATTACACAAAGTGTCATCTTTCTGGACTGTGCAGTAGACATTTGGACAGATTTCCATGAACGTTTTTCTCAAAGTGACCTACTCTGTATCACAGAGCTCCAAGAAGAAATATATGGTCTCAGGCAAGGCTCTCGTTCTATTACAGATTATTTTACAGCACTCAAATCTGTGTGGGAACAACTTGATAATTTACGTCCATTTCCAAACTTCACTTGTTCTGCAAAATTGTATCATCAACAAGATTTTATTATCCGCCTTCTAAAAGGCTTAGAAGAGCACTTTTATGTTGTTTGTTCTCAAATCCTGTTTATGGACCCTCTTCCACCTCTTAACCATGTGTTTTCCATGATTATTCAATAAGAGTGTCACAACTCTTCATCGCCAATCACTGACGAACCCAACACATTCATCAATGTTGCTCAATCGATTTTCGGGAGAGGACGTGGAGGAGGTGCTCCTGCAGGACAATCCAGTGGCAATACTCGAACTTTCTCCAACAAAAAGTGTGTCTATTATGGTCGTAATGGACATACAGTAGACGTATGCAAGCATGGTTTTTCCCTTGGTCATCTGCGATATCCAGGGCGACCACATTTCCACAACAAAGAAAGCTCTTCTTCTTCCGCTACTGTCAATAATGCTGCGTAGAAAGAAGATCCGCACTTCTCTTTGACCCCGAACTCTACATCTAACGGGCTAGGTTACGGTTTCACTAAAGCCCAATATCATAGTCTTCTTGGTCTTCTTTAACAATAGAGCAACAACCGTACAACCTCTTCTCAGCCCAAAAATGTCAACTTCACCCTAGTGTCCAGTGTTGGCTCTTCTAATTCCACTAATATGGGCCTTGGTATTTGTTTTATTTCTCATAAACATTTGACAACTATACACACATCACACTCATTCAATAATTCTTCCTGGATTATTGATTCAGGGGCTACTGATCACATCACTTGTTCTTTTGATAATTTCTTAAATTTTTCAAAGATTAAACCCATACAAATTACCCTACCTAATGGCTCTGAAGTTGTTGCTCATCTTGGCTCTATTTAATTGTCTCCACAACTCATTATTAATGATGTTCTTTATGTACTAATGTATAATTTGGTAAGTTGACCAATTGTTACAAAAGTAACCATTTTATCATCCTTAGGATTAAATATTTGTTGAATACCAGATCATTAATTTTTCTTAAGTTTGAGTAATCGAAGTTTAAATAATCAAATATCAAAAGAATGACAACAGAAAAGTTAATTTTCTTTGCAGTAAAATATATGTCAGGGGATTGATTTCATATTCCTTCTTACAAATTCTTAGCCTATTTAATTGATGCAAGAATTAAATTTACCCACTAGAGTTAAAAGCGCTATTCACTTCCTAATCCCTTAGGTAAGTAAAATTATTCATTGAAACTTTTAATTTCTCAATCCCTTGGAAGAAAATTCACTGAAACTTGAATGATTAATAATCTCCTCCACAAAAACTAGTTAAGTTTGTGTAATTTTCCAATTAAACAAAAACCTTACTTACCTTATCTAACAACATAAACAGTGTCAATTTTTCCAAATATAACTGCTTAAAATTAAACATAAAAAACCATATATAAGATACTAGAGTAAATGAAATTACACTGCATCAAATTAAATAGATTCAGAATCTATCTTACATAATATTACATCAATCCTCCAACATTGGGAAAAAGTTAGCCTTCCATACAGAATTTTTAAAACCCTAAAAAACCAAAAACTATTGTTTAGTGTACGCTGCCTCCCCGGTCTCAGCTCTCTCTCCACTTTTTTAACTTCTTCCATTTCTTTCCACGTCAACCCTTCTTTTAGCTACTCCTGTCTTTTACTTTTTCAGCCCAAGCCCAATAGCAAAAAGGATTCCACTGTCAGCCTATGAGTGATGTCAGCCACGCAAGCCCCACAAAATTTGTTCTAAATGCACCTGTTTTTTCAACAAAACAAAGAAACTACACTACAAGTTAAATGTAACGATAATGCATGAAAACATTGTTTAAATGTTACAAGAATGCATGCAATTGACCTAATTTAATTTATAAATGTGAGGTAAAATAAATATGCATCAAAATCTCCCAGGCTTAGGCCTTTGCTTGTCCTCAAGCAAGGAAATTTCAATGAACACAGATGATGCGAGTATATGGATACAGATTATCATAACTTAAGTTCCAATTTCCGCATAAATAATTTCAGAGCACACCTCTCATCCTTTTTCCAACTTGATTCTTACTCACTTGAACTGCCCACATACTCAATTACGTGTAACCAAAGAATTGAAAGACATATCACCACTTGAACACTATGGATCAATGTTTGAAATTAATCCTCACATTGTTTCTCTCCATGTGAGTGTTTCTCTTAATCACACATCATTCCTATGAACATAAGCATTTATATCTTCTTTCCATTGTCACTTTTGAAAGAAAAATAGAGGATCACAGGGTCTTGAGAAGGTTGTAATGGGGCTTGGCTAATGAAGAGATACATGGTTTTTCTGGATGTACAAAGTTCCAAACTCCAAAGAGCAAATTGAAAATGAAAAGAAAAATAATTGAACCATTGAACCATAACTCCTTTCTTTCTTTTGATAACTCCACCCACATCTATCATTCCCAATTTCTTCCTTTCAGACTCTGCTTTTCCCTGTAATTCATATTGATGAACCCCTCTCTTTCGAATTTTTTTTTATACGATCTGCTTGGTTCTCTTTTCCTTTTTTTTCAATGAAGTAATTGGTATTAGAGAACTTATTTGAGCAGCTTCTCGAGTACTTAAGAGAGGTGGCTCCTATGTTTTGATGCACCTAATTTTTTCCTTTCCCTTCCCTGATTCTTAACCCACTTCATTTTTAACGTGCTCTTTTGGTTTGGTTCAGGTGGGGATTTGACAAATTGTAAGGGTTTCAGGGTCAGAAAAAAAAAATATAAAGCTCAAAAGAGATTTATCAAGGGAAAAATTTTGAAACCTGGTTCCTAATCTGGCTCTAGGCTCACTAGGCTTTTTAATATATACACAAAATGCCTTGACCTTTCCAAATTTTTCATGCAAAAGCAATTGTTTCAAGAATTAATCAATGCAAACACATATGTTATGATGATGTCTCTCAATAGTGTGGATATAAGTGGATATAAGTATTTTGTGCTCTCACTCACTGGTCTGGCTGAAAGCTTTCAATCATTCATCTTTCCGTGTGAAGCTGAAACAATGTTTAACAATTCTAAGATCATTTATAATTGGTAGAGTGCACCCACACAATGAGTTTAGTAGTTTATTGGCTCTGAAGTGTGCTCAAAGTGTGCGGTTTAGAACTTGAGGTTAAGAAAAACTAAGGTAAAAACGATCATGCAGTGCTACGTGCTATATGCCATGTTAAAACAAAAGGAAACTCACAATTACAAAAACAAAACAAAAATATTGAAATAGTTAACTAAAAAAAACTGTAGAGACAGTAAATCTCCTAGGCTTAAATGTTTCCATGGTCCCAACTGGAAACGTTAGAGACATGTAAGCAAGGGAAAACTTATAGTTTATTGTGGACGCATGCAAAGCACGGTTAGAGTTTCTTCCAACAATTGTTTGACTTTGAATTGGTGCTCTATTTGTTCTTCTCGAAATTGTTGGAATTCTTCACAATGCTTGTTTTGTTGGGTTTAGAGGCGGTCAATGGCCTCCTGAAGCTGGGCTATCTCGTTTGCTCTGGGCTGGTTAGGAGGATTGGTGAAAGTTGGAAAGGTGGGATTGGAATTGGGATCATAGTCCTCTGCCAAAAAAGTCCAATTATTGAGCCCTCGGACAGTGGTGAATTTGGGTTAGGCAGAGGTTGCGCTGACATGTTCAGCTCATCACTCATAATCAGGCAATATTGACATTCCCATTTAGTGATTACCCCACTGGTGAGTAGCAATTCCAAGTCAATGCGCGAATTTCCTAAAATTGGGTTATCTCCTTCCACTAGAATGTTAAAATGTAATGCAATTGCGGTGATCAGGCCCTCGATGGTGATATTCCCAGAAGAAGCCTTTCCTACTCGAAGAAGTTGCCTGACGAGCCACAATCCCGTGTTTAGGTTGGCAGCATTAACCATTCCCCACAAAAATAATAATTCAGTTTTCCGAACAACATTGTGACTTTCACCCCTAACAAACATTGTGTGAAAGCAATGAGGGGGAGATTGATGGAAATGTCCCTACATTCCCAAGAGATGATTTTGATGATGATTCAAGTCAACTACATTCAAGTCAACACCATTCAAGATGAATTTAGGAAAATCTGAATTTAAGACGTTGATGAAAATGTGAAACATTTCCCTACATGCCCAAGATATGTTTTTGATAAAGATGATGATTCAAGCAAACCTTAGATGATTCCTGAAGACTAGATAGAGTCTTAGAATACTGGATATGGAGGTACAAGTTGATGAAGTAATATTATGGATAAGCCTCCAAAACACAAGTGTGATAAAATTCATAACGTGATATTTTTCACTTTCATAATCAATTATGATGCATCAGAAATGGAAAAATGATTTTCTCTGTCATAATTGATTATACTAGTAACATAATCAATTATGACAATTCAAATTTGAAAAATATATCTGTTTTGAAGAATAAATATTTTTGAATATATCCTGATTTTTATTCATAAAAATATTAATGTCCAACGACCATTTTTTGATGTTATTTTTTTATTTAATTAAGTTTTGATGAAAAATAAAAAACACACAATTACAGAATTCGAAAATACAATTTACATTCAATCAGTTTTGAGAAAAAGAATTCTGAACAAGGCAACAAAGATATTTTACACCTTTTGAGAAAACCCTCTTCTCTATTGCCTTTTGTGCTTTCATTGTTAATCACACTTGTTCTTGGAGATTGGCATTCTACAGGCTTCTACAATTTGTTGTCTTCATTACCCAGGTGTGACTGTTCTTATTTTTATTACCTTCATCCTTTGTGTATTGGTGGCAAAGAAGGTACTTTTCATCCCTAGTGTGATTCTAGGGAGGTGTTCATCCTTAGTGAGATTCTAAGGAGGTGTTTTCATCCTTTGATTTGTTCAAAGGAGGTTTTCATCCCTAGTGTGATTCTAGGGAGGTGTTCATCCTTAGTGAGATTCTAAGGAGGTGTTTTTTCATCCTTTGATTTGTTCAGAGGAGGTATTCATTCCTAGTGGGATTCTAGGGAGGTGTTCATCCTTAGTGGGTTTCTAAGGAAGTGATTGTATTTTTAATTAGTTTACTTTTTACTAGTTCTTGTGCTGAGTTGATTGTAATTTGTAAACTGAATTTGAAAGATAGTGAATTGGGAGTCACTCTTGTGTTAAGAGTTGACTGGGAACTGGATGTAGGGTTAGTTATACTCGAACCAGTATAAATCTCTGTGTGTTCTTCTCTTTCCCTTATCTCTTTCTCTTTTCCTGATTATATTATTGCTTCCGCTTTATCTGTGTTCAAACAAATTATTGACTCACAAATAATTTTTTAATTTGACATCTATTTTAATTTGTGCATCTATTTATCCCCCTCTAGATGCCATTTGTCTAACAAGTGGTATCAGAGCAGATATTTCTAAAGATCTGTCAAGATGTCTATGCAGAATCAGGTTTACAGGGAAGGGGCCTCAATAAACAGACCACCATTATTTGAAGGAGAAGACTATCAGTTTTGGAAAGCAAGAATGGAAATTTTTTTACAAACTCTAGATTATGGTGTTTGGGATGCTGTACTCAACGGTCCCTACATTCCGATGAGAACAACGGAGTCTAGAGTTGTTCGAAAGACTTTTGATCAATGGACACCGGATGAAAACAAGCGTGCCCAATATGATGTAAGAGCCCGACACGCTATTGTTTCTGCCTTAACTCGTAATGAATTTTTTAGGGTCTCACAATGCAAGACGACAAAAGAAATATGGGACACTCTTGAAGTAACACATGAAAGAACAAATGAAGTAAAGCGAGCACGTAAGAACACACTCATCCAGGAGTATAAATTATTTCAAATGCAGTAAAATGAAAGCATCACAAATTTCCAAACATGCTTCACACATATAATAAATCACTTGAAAGCATTAGGAAAAAGTTTTGACAATGAGGAGTTGAGCACAAAGATCTTAAAATCCTTAGGCAGGAATTGCGACCAAAGGTCACTGCTATTACAGAATCAAAGGATCTCACAAAAATGAATATTCCTACTCTATTTGGAAAGCTGCGAGAACATGAGATGGAGCTACAAAGGTTAAAGAACGGTGAAGAGAATCAAACCAAGACGATAGCTGTAAAAGCAGAAAAATCTTCACAAGACGAAAGCGAAAATGAAGGTAAGTTTTCAGACTCCGATATGTCTCTTTTTGTTAAACAATTTTCTCGTTTTATGAAGAACAGGAAAAAGAGACAGCAAAGAAAGGAGAAAACAAATAAATTCCATTGCTATGAATGTGGAAAACCTGGTCATATCAAACTAGATTGTCCGGAACTTAAGAAAGAGAAGAAAGATGCAAAAGAGAAGAAGAAAGAGAAGAACGATACCTATAAGAGCAAACACAGAACTTATATTGCTTGGGAGGATAATAATTCTTCCACAACACAAGAGAGTTCTTCCGAAAGCAGTGATGGAGAAGAAGAAGAAAATCTTTGCTTGATGACAAAAAGTGATGATGAAGCTGTTAGAATCGCGCAGCGAAATGTTTGCGTTTCCGGACAAAAACCAAGAGGGGGGGGGGGGTGAATTGGTTTCTTAACAAAATTAGGGTTTTAAATTTTTTCCCAAAATTTCACCGATTTGTTAGAATCGCGCAGCGAAATGTTTGCGTGAACGGACAAAAACCAAGAGGGGGAGTGAATTGGTTTCTTAACAAAAATTAAGTTTTAAATTTTTTTCCCAAATTTTACCGATTAAAATGCTGCGTAAATGTAAATAGGATAAGGATAGAGTCTTACACAGAAGATTTATACTGGTTTGGATCAAAAGACCCTACGTCCAGTTGCTAATCACTCAAACAGAGGATTAACGCTGTCACTATAATCAAGTTTTTACAAAAAAATAATAATGGAAAAGATAGAGTAACGAAAACACCTCTCTTGAGTCACACAAGAGATGAAAAACAGTTTTCCCTAGAGACGGCACAACACACAATCCACCAAGAACTCCACATAGTGATTCTTATCGCTTCTAGCCCACACCAGGTTCCAAAAGCCCCTTTTTCCTCCAACGAACAGTTCTCTTGCAATCACAACTCTCAACTTTTGTTTGAAAAAGGTTGTTCAATTTTTTGAGAGCCTTAGAGAACCTTAAGTAGATGAATTAGGGTTTGGGAATTGGGGATTTTCGAAACTTGGTGTATTGGGACTAGGGTTTTCGAAAATAGGTTTAATTTGAAGTTCAAAATGCAAATCTGACTGAAATAATCGATTATCTCAAGTGTTAATCGATTATTACAGAGCCAAAATCAACAGGAACCCTCAACGCACTGTTTTAATCGATTATTTGCCATGTTAATCGATTAACAGGCCTGTTAATCGATTAACAAGAGTGTTAATCGATTATTACAGAGAGCTGATACAAAAAATGGTTTTTCTCTCTGTAATAATCGATTATTTGGTCTTTTAATCGATTAAACCCGTGAGTTTTTGATAAACATGAGTTTTTGAAGCTTCTAAAGAGTAGACTATGTACTGACTATCTTAGAGTCTAATATTACAGACTCGAACTCATCAAAACAGAGTTATTACACAAGAATACAAGTCTTCAACTCTCTAAGTTCTTTGTTCTTGAATCATCATCAAAATCAACAAGCTTCATGTCCATGTAAGTTCAACATCAAGTCCTTGTATGTTCAACAATCTCCCCCTTTTTGATGATGATCAAAATTTTCTTTTTAAAGCCTTGTAATAACTTGTTTTATCTGTCACACTAACAAAAACATTAAACATACCAGATAATATTTAAATTTAATTTTAATCATAAGAGGCTTTAAATATTTCTCCCCCTATTTTGATTATGATAAAAAATTAAGAGTTTCCCCTCAAAATATGCATAACTTGGAAATAACTCCCCCTCAAACAAAGCAATAAAAGAATACAAATTTTATTTCATAAGTGAAAGTGTTTTACAATACAAGAACTAAAAACAATATTAAAATTCTTCACTATCGCTATGAAAGTGAGCATCAAATTTATTCTTTAAGTGACACACTTTATCATCTACGTCAGAGATACGACGAATGATTTCCTCATGTCGTACTCCAGAGAGGGTGAAGAATGCCTGCATCCTCTGGTTCATATCAGATAACATGTCTTCCACAGATTGACGGGTTTCAGGATGAGCAGAAGAAGTTCCAGCACTTTGAATCTGATCAGAGGGAAACTCAGCAGTAGGAGGCATATCTTCATCAGAATCTTCATCATCTGCATCTATGTTTGGAACGTCATCCTTGTGAACGTAAGTATTATTTACACGCACCATTTGCAGTTGGGTTAATGTGCTGTCCAACATGCGGTTTAAGTTTGTCGTTCTAACTGTTTGTTCCCCTTCGACATTCACTCCTTTATATTCAAGAATGCGAGAGATAAGGAGGGCATATGGAATTTTGAAGGTGGGATGACGTTTGGCCTTCAGCATAGTCATTGTGACGAGGCTGCCCAAATCTAATGGCTCATTATTCATTATTGCATGAATAATGCGAAGATCTATTGAAGAACATTGGGCATGATTGGTTGCCCGGGGACATAGGATCCAGACGAGTAAATGCAAGAGCAGGCGTTCCTCCTTCTTCAAAGGTTCAGCTAGAAGGAGACACCCAATCTCCATGGAAGGGTTACGAAGAAAAGAACGGTAAGCCATGATCCTGTCAAAGTCATCTAACTCACCAAAAACGTTAATAGCATCATCTCTTATAGGAAAATGTGCAACATTTTCCTAAATATCGTCGTCAAGAATAATGGATACTCCCTTAACATGAGAGGTAGCTACTTGATCTCTAAATTTAAAGCGAGAGTAAAACACCCTAACTAAGTCAGGATAGTATTGTAGACCCCAAATCTTGTCCGGCCTCCAAATAAAGACCAGAAGACCTCCTATTTGAAGATGGACGAAGCCTAACAAGCCATTAGGAGAGACTATTAGGCCCCATACTAGGATAGGAGGGAGTTTCTGTACCAAAAAATAAGTTTTCTCGCCTTGTTGGGACGAGACCGCCGTCTGGACTTCCCAGACCGCCGTCTCGCCACCTGCGAAGGACGAGACAGCGGTCTCGTTTCCCCAGACGGCGGTCTCGCCGCGTTTGATAGGGCGAGACGGCGGTCTCGTTGGACGAGACGGCGGTCTCGACCCTGTCAAACGAGACCGATGGTCTCGCCACCTGACAGCGCGAAAACCTATAAATAGGGGCTCTCCCCCCCTCATTTCCACACACCACAAGCTTCTAGCTCTCCCTTCTCTCTAAAACTTCTCTCTAGAATCCCTCCGACGCATTTCCGGAGTTTCTGAGTGTCTTTGAGAGCTTTTTTTCAGCGTCCAGAAGAGTTTCCGGCGTCTTGTAGAGTGAAGGGCTGCCAAAAAGCACCTTCTTTTTCAAAAGAAATATAAAACAAAGCTTGCTTCGGAGGTTTAATTTCTCCCCCTCTACTTTTACTGTTTTAATTTAAATTATGCAATAGATTAGGGCCATGTAGTCATCACTTTAAATTCCGCATAATAAAAAGGGCAAAAGCATATTTTTCGGTTTATTTATTAACAATAAAAGCTGGCCTGTCATAGGGAACCCGAAAGGGGCGTAGTAAAGGAACTAATACTTCCTTTACCACGTAACTAACTCCCTTACCCAACTCTGGTTCTAATGACCAAAGTTGGTTTTCGAAAACCAACGCCTTTTAAAAAAATTTTCCGATGTTTCCGGTAAAAACATCGGTGGCGACTCCATAGAACCCAAAATAAATAAGTCCTTGGGTTAGCCCGGTTATCGGACAACCCAAGGACACCTTTCGAAAACCTCGCCCCTAGGTTAGCCCGGTTATCGGAAAACCTAAAGGCGTTGTAACCACCCATAAAAAACGCGAAAATCAAAAGGGTCGAAAAAACCATCGCGTCGCTCCGACCGACCTTCTCTTTTGAGACGGCGGCGACAGATGGCGACTCCGCTGGGGAAGCCTCGAGAGTTGATCCCATTTAGTGATGGGCCGGCTTAAATAATAAATAAACCAAGAAAATAATACTTTTGCCCTTAACTTGTATTTATAACATGTTTTAATGTGTGGCTTTAATAAATTGTTGTTTGTTTATACTTGCGCAAATTGCTTGAAATATAAAATGCACACAATCCCTTGCACACAATAGTTCCCCCTATACCCGGGGGCAAGTGAGATAACCATAGGGAGTGGGTGGCAGGTACGGTTCGCTGTAGTGAGGGCCTTGAGCCCACCAGTGTGATCGGAAACCACCACTCAAGGTGATAACCTTCCTCTTTTGGCAATAAGACTGACTATGGCCTTAGTGCTAAGCATGGTCGGACGGCTGGAGAGTGGGGACCCTATAATGGGGGCACCTTGGGGGCCTTAGCCTGGTGAGAACAGTTAGAACCAACCCTTGCCAATGCACTTTTCTGCAGGAAAACCCTACCTCGTGATAAAAACGAATCCTCGCCTGTTCGGGGATGATCGAATTGTGTGTGCATATGATTGTTGCATTTGTATGTTGCATTTGTATGTTGCATAGCATAAACAAACAACAAAACAACAAAAAATATTTTCACGAATAAACACCCTTATCTCGGACAATCTGCCTTTTAGCTAGCCTGGTTTCAGGTTCTTTGTAAGCTAAGTAGCCATGCAGTTCCGACAGAAGAGATAAGGGACGCTAAATATTCTTTCACATAAAGCCATGTTTTATCTC